>JAGDQP010013282.1:0-48199 GCA_022664845.1 Lepisma saccharinum | reverse complement strand
GAGGCAACGTTCTCACATTTGTCACTTTTACCCTTTAAACTCTCTAATTGATTCTTTTCTACGATATAGTACATTTGGAAAACTATTTTTTACCTGAAATACCTGCTAAAATAACTCCTTCATAGATAAATATGACCTTTCGAAGTTGATCTTTTATGGCAAAAACACTAACTATCCTCAAAACATGGGTTGGAAGACGACTCACACACGTTTGTATGTTTTATTTAGCCATTCAAAGCAACAAACATCTACTATAAGGGTAAATTCTACAAGTACTTAAAACAGGGTCGAAAAACAGTATTTGTATGATTAAACTTATTCAAATCAGAAAACACAGAAATAAAGCTGGAAAACATCTCAAACGCCATCCGAAGGCAACATTTTTTTGGCATTGACAACTTGTTTGCTTTTGTTGGGTGTAAGAAATTATGTTTCTAATAAATCCCATATTTTATACAAACACTACAGGGGCCGAATACTTTTTTTATCACTAGTGTTGCAAATTAACTACCAGGTTTCCTGTAGCCTCGGTGAATATTTGAATAGTTACGGAATAATAGACGCATTCAAGGTATTTTATTCACTGCAGGCCTTCTCAACCACCACTAATAATGGCCCTGGTGCTAGACGCGTTCAGTTAGAGTGTAGACTAATGTGGAAGCCTGTGAAATATCTGCTATGGTTACATAAACGACACAATTTGCAAGTTTCTCAATTCGAACTACCATATCATGGAAGCGACAATAGGTAGAGAAAGTTCTGTATCACCGACCCCAATTACATAATTTGCGAGTTTCCCAATTCTTAGACCAAAAGAGCAAAAATCGAACCTCTATATCATGGAAAAGAAGGTGGTAGAGAAATACAAATATAACTTTCGGTATCATTGAACAAATATAACATTCGGTATCTCATATATAATTAGCAAGTTTCTCAATTCTGCGTCTAAAATGTTAAAATTCGACAAAATTCGAACAGCAATATCTTAGAAGCGTCAATAGGTAGAAAGAAGCAAATTTCACATTCTGCATCACCGACCAAAATAACATATAATCTGCGAATTTCTCAATTCTGCGTCTAAAATGTCAAAATTCGACAAAATTCAAACCGCCATATCTTGGAAGCAATAATAGGTACGAAGAAGTTGTTTCCAATTCACATTACCGTGAACAAAATAACGTAATTTGTGGTTTTCATAGTTATAGGCCCAAAAGAGCAAAATTCGAAAAAATCGAACCGCCACATCTCGAAAACTGCACCTGGTGGAAACATGCAGTTTTCAAATTTAACATTCCAGTGACTAAAATACACCGCATTATAAATTTCATTATTCTACTACCTCGTGAGGCGAAGTTAGCAAACTGACTTCACATTTGACATTAGCACACCAAAATACATATCACTGTGAAAACAGAATTACAATATGTCTCGCCGTTTACGATCTATGCACGGTTAAATATTTCAGCTTTGACCTCGAGGTCCGCATATACTATTCGATACCCTCATACCAAATGTGACAACAGAATCTCAATAAGTTTCGCGTTTACGAGACATACACAATTAAAGATTTCACCTTTGACCATGAGGTCACCAATTTTTTCGTATATACTATTCGATGTCCTTATACCAAATGTGAAAACAGATTCTCAATATGTTTCACCGTTTACGAGATATACACACTTAAATATTTTACCTTTGACCGTTAGTTGTCTTTACCGACTACTATTGACCATTGGTTGTGGTTACCGACTACTATTGACCATTGGTTGTTGGGTGTGGTATAGAAACTGACTCCGGATTTCTCCTTATATGGTCTAATTCATGTGTAATCTCTAGCCTAGAGGGCATATATTCTCTGCAATGTTAAATAGGGGCTGGGCCGTAGCCTTTCATGTTGTCGTGCACTGCTGTACTATGTGGGGTAAAATCCTGTGTAATCTCTAGCCTATAGAACATCTAATCTCTGCAATGTTAAATAGGGAGCTGGGCCAAAGCATCTTTAATTTGTGCTATAATAAGTAGTGTTTTTAAGGATTCAAAAAGAGCTTTATAGCCTTTGATGCTTCTGTGCATTGGTGTACTATGTGGGGTAATCTCTTCTGTGTTAAACAGGGCTGGAAAGGGTTCATAGTCTTTTATGCTAACGTGCACTATGTGATGTTAAATAGCGTAACCGCTGCTATCTTAAATAGGAGCTGTGGCGAATCTCTGCCTTTTATAAAATGTGTGGGTTAGATAGAGTATAGTGTTCAACAGCTCATTAAGGGTAGCAAAAAAGGAGCTTCGTAGTCAATCGCTGCTTGTCTACATAGCCTCTGTAATTTAGGCTTTGTTAAGTATGAATGAAAAAGAACTTCGTACCCTTTCATGCTATCGTGCACTGCTATACTATGTGAGGTTAATTTTTGCTATGTTAAATAGGGCTGGAAAGGGTTCGTAGCCTTTTATGCTTTCGTGAACTATGTGTGGTTCAATAGCGTAACTGGCATATATTCCTGTGTATCTGATCTAATCTCTGCTATGTTAAATAAGGCTCTGCAGCTCTGGTATACTATGTTAGGTTAAGTAGCGTGCCTAGCATATATTCATGTGTAATCTCTGCAATGTTAAATAGGGGTTGGAAAAAGCTTCGTACTCTATGCTATCGTGCGTTGGTATAAGGGCAAGATAATCTCTGCTATGTTAAATAGGGGTGGGAAAACGTGAAATGTTAAGTAGTGTTTTTTAGGGTCGAAAAAGAGCTTCGTACCCTTTTATGGCATCTATGCTGTCGTGCGCTGCTATGTGGGTTAGGTAGCCTATATTTCTGTGTAATCTCTGCTGTGGAACTGTGCAGGGGAACGTAATCTCCTATTCCATGTTATTTGGGTTAGGTTAACTAGCCTATATTCCTGTGTAATCTCTGCTAGGGGATGAAGAAAGGTGCCGTAGCCTTTAATGGTATCGTGTACTGGTGTAATCTCTGCTATGTTAAATAGGGGCTGCGAAAATCTGCTATATTAAGTAGTTTTTTAGGGTTGAAAAAGAGCTTCGTACCCTTTCACACTATTGTGCACTGGTGTAATCTCTGCCATGTTAAATAGTGGTTGAAAAAGACCTTCATACCCTATTGTGCACTGTTGTACTATGTGGGGTTAATCTCCACTATGTTAAATAGGGGTTCGTAGTCTTTTATAAATAGGGGATGAAAAAATGTGTTTTAACCTTTCATAGAGGATACGAAGAAAGGGGGTCGTAGCCTTTTATACATTGTAACCAAAAACTGCGACACAGCATATCATACAGCCCTGGAAAATCGACTACTTGCTAACAGTCAGGAAGGAAAATATCGTGCAATTTTCAACATAATTTAGATTAAAGTTCTGATTAAATAAAAAAATAAGGTCAGGTGCCGTGTATACTACTTACGTTCAATACCTTGTAATAAGTCTTCCACTTCTTTTTCTGAATTCGTGATCTACTTGTCCTGATACTACTTAACAATAACAAGCAATTGGCTATGCATCAACAGTAAATTTTAATACAATTTCAAACTATATCTGTCAAGATCAAATTATGGATCGTCTACTGATTTTTTGCTAACAGGTGAAATCCTTAATATTTAAAATTGTCTTAATTATAGTCGAAAATGCAAGCGTTAAAATAGAAGTAGACTGAAGGATGAGACTGCATAAAGTTGGTCAAATCAGTGTGTTGAATCAGAATAAAACTTGTTAAGCATTTAGTGGATGTTTAAATTAGGCCTCAAATCGAAAGAGAAACGGTTGGGATAACTTTACTCTGGAATCACCAATTCAGGGATTGGACTAGAAAACATGCAAACCACGTCAGGATTCAATGTATAGTTCGTGCTAATTTGTGCAGACAAGTCCTAATTTCGTGCGCACTCGTATTTGCTCAGAAATTAAACAGAATTAACCGTCTTCAGAAACTCTTTTAGTAACTAGCGCTGTACTAACGGGTGACTACCAATGTTTAAATATTGTTACTCACTCGTTAGCACCGAGCTAGTTACTTGGAAGAAACGTACATACGGATGAATATAATTGTGACAAATTCGCTTTCGCTCGACCAATATAGTGAGTCAGGATAAACAGCACTTTAGAATTTTTAATTCATGCACATTTTGTGTACCTTTCGTTTTATCCTGGAAATGAAAAACAGTTTGTTTGAGCGAACTTCAAGCTGGTCCAACCAGTTCAGGGAAGTGAAATGGAAACCAGTCCAGGGTTCATTGCATATTGTGTGTTAAGTTGAACACGTACGACCAGATTTTGTAGGACCTATACGCTTTGGTTTAGCACAGAATCCAAAAAGTAATAAGAAGAGTTCTCATTTAATGTGCAAACTGGACTTGGCTAAGAAAGAAATATCATTGTCTATGATAAAGTTGAGCTGCTATCCTCTAAAAATCAAGTTTTAATATAAGACTACTCTTCCCGATTGCCTTATAGTAGCGATTGTCTTTTCGCTATTGTTCAATAGCTGTTTTAACACATTTTCTGAAAACTCATAGATTGTTTCAAGCTTCATACGTCGTCATCTGCTACGTGGCACCATTATTCCTTTATTTTGTGTGTACATATTCTTCGTCTATTCCTTCTTATGTGATAAACTACAAAATGTTCGAAATATAGTAAGTGTTTCTGTGATTTTATGCGGATTTATGTGGTTGCTTTGCAAGTAATCCCTCCTTTTTTATCTTTAGTTCTTTGTTAAATTGTACTTTCGGCATTCTTTTGTCTTAGTGATATATATTGCCTGATTTGAAACTTACAATTGAGGTAAGACATCAGTAAATATTACAATTGTCATCACATATAGTTCCAAACAAAAAAAAAGGATACGCATGAACTCTATATAAGAATTTAAATAACAGCAATATTAAACTGAAGTATTGAAATAAAATGTGGAGGAATAATTTTAAATATGAAAATGAACACAACAAACTTAGAAGACATGCAAATGGAGATCATAATAATATATTAAATTAATCGAAATATATAACAGCAACAATATAGACAATAAAAACATTTTTGCAGAAAGAAAATACGAGAATTGAAGTACAATACAATTACAAAAGATCTAAAATGCAATATGCAGTACCAAGTCAGGTTAAAACTTATCCGTTAGATATTCGTTAGACATTTGCTCATTAAAAACTGAAAAAAAATAATTTCAATCATGATATTTTTTGCAATCATCTCGAAAAATAAGTGTGCTTATTATAGAAACTTACAAGAAGTAAATGCATATCTTAAAAATATGAATTTTAAAGTACAACGTGTAAATGTTCTGCTTGTCTTGTGGAGTAATTATGGATATTTTTGTTATCAATTAACAAATGTTTGCTACCAGCAGAAAAGTTGAGAACCTTCCATATGCACAAGAAAGGTAAACTTAGGAAGACAGAGAATAATAAAGCGCCATTTTCTGGAGTCGGAATGCAGGAATAAATATTTAACTTAGTAATGCAAGTAATGTCTGGTTACTAAGACCATTTGGGATAGTGGTACCAAGAAATTTATGTAAGTCTGATCTTCGTAGTTCTATAATATTAATTGTAATATTGCTTAAGTGTACAATCTGACTTTCAGCGTGAAAAATTACATTACTTTTTCTTTGTTATATCAGCAATTAAGACTAATCTGTTCTGGTTTAGCAAATTTAGTAATTTAGCAAATGTATTCCTAAGATTGTGTGCAGTTACATACTAAGTTTCGCTATTGATATTAATACCTGCAATTAGTTGTGAAATAAGTAATATGATTTACAAATACAAGTTTACTTAATACTTGAACATACTTAAATGCATAATACAATACAATATAATTCTCGTTACTTAAATAGAAACTGGTGGAAATAACGTAATGATTTTGTGGTAGTAATATTTAATAGATCTAGTAGAGCCTTTCGACGTAGGATCGATTGTATTGTGGTTAATAAATAGAGCATAGACACTGTTGACTTTTAACCGACAACTTTCACTACAAAAATCCACTAATATAAGTTACACACAAAGATTTACAAATAATAAGATGAGGGTCCGTAACATGGGCTTGTAGTGAAGTTATTGTGGATCACCTCTTCCTTGTATTGTCTTATATCGACTTTGGCGTTTGCTTAGTGGAGAGAGTTGTAGTGATGATTCTCACTCCAGACCAGTTAGAGACGAGAGGTTCTCCGACTCCAGACCAAGTTGGCGGTAGAGGTCTGAAAATACATGTTTTAATTTTAGCAATTTATTAACTATGCCATTTATTTGCGTTTCATATGGAATTAATACGCTGTTTTTCAGTAGTTCTTGTTTTGGCCAAATTGAAATTGATGAATCCGTATCCAAATTGAAGGAATAGTTATATCTCCTATTTTTACTTTTATTAAGGAACGGTTACTGTCCGTTTCAAAATCCGTATAAACCCTTTTTGGATTTTCTGTGTTAGAATTGATATCCACAGGGTTGGACCAATTTGCATGTGAAGTTGTATTAGCATTGTTCGCCCGCTGGCCTTCTGATGGGATGGGCGACGCTACTCATTTCGCTGATCACTTTCATTTTTGTTCTTATTGTACCAACAAATATATGAGTTGTGTCCAGACTTATGACACACTGAACAAACGGTGATCGTACCACTTGTATTATTTTGTTTCCCTTCTTTTTCCTTATATTCATATTTGCCGTAGGTTTCTTAAAATTCTTTTTATTAATCTTATTATATGAACCTTTGCCCTTTTTTGTACTGCTGTTTGTAGGAAGTGTTTTTTTCTATTGTTAGAAATAATTCTGCTAACTTGTTTGTAATGCTTTCGAAGTTGGACTGAGGATGAACATTTTGACTACGTTATGTCATATTAGGTTTTACTTGTTCAATTTGGTATGCTGAGGTATCAATGGCATGTTGATAGGTACTTGGCCATGTGCCGTTGGTTGTTCACTATAGAATGAAAGAATTGGAGGTTGTGGTATGGTTTGGTTGGACTGATGCACTTTCATTTGGATAACTTGGACCTTGCTGGAAGGTTTGACTCTTAGCTTCATATCCCGGGTTTTCAGGTTCCCCTGTAGATAGGTCAATATCCAGGGAGGTAACGTTTGCGTACTGGAAGATTGTTGGTTGTAATTTTGATTAGGTATCTGAGTATATTTAGGATAATTTGGTTGTTGTCTAGAATTTTGTTGGTTTACATTTTGGTAAGGTAAAATTTGAGGGTTTGAATTTTGTATACTAAAACTTGGATTTTGAGGATACGTTTGTTTTCTATTTGGATTATGCATTTTTTGGCTTTTAGTATTTAACTGTTCCATATTTTGAAAAGCCTGTACATTTTCTACATATTTTTTTTCCTCGTCAATTCCTGAGATTTTTCTAGGGCTTGCAACTTTGTTTGAAGATCCTGTACTGTATTGTATGTCTCTAGGGCAACCCTTTTAAGAAAGCTTCTTTGTAGTCCCATCGATAAATAATGGACTTTGACCTCTTCCTTACATATTGGAAAATTATGCTTAATGGCTCTTAATTTTAAGAGAAAATATGCGTCTTTGGATTCTTCTGGGTATTGCTGTACCAGATTAATTTCCATTTCCGCTTTATATTGAAGAAGTCTAGGACGACTTAGGCTAGTAAGTTTCTTATTTAATTTGTCATTCCTGCCAATTGATTTAACGATTGTAATTGAATATTTAGATCCAAGGCAACATCCCGGAGATACATTGGAAGAATCTCAACCTTTTTTTCGTTTGCCCAACCTTGCAAAGTAGGTAGATGTTAAAAGAGCATGAAGAAGCGGTCGGAATCTTCATTTAATGTTCCCGAGTACATAGTTAGGTGAGGCAAATTAAAAGATGGTTTTGTGACCATTTTGCTTTCTTCGTTCGAACTATTTTCTTTATCTGAACTGTCTCGTCCTGATTTTTTAGAACGACTTATAGGCATTTAATCATGAATTTAGTGTTTTATATACTCTGCTTCTGTTTAGAAAAAACAATTGATATCTAGAATAATTTACCGATACATACCTAGGTATTCCTTGAGTCCGTCCTGTTGAGGACTCCAAAAGCAGATCCCAGTTCCTCCTTACGGGATGTAATATTTGTCTCCTGTCTCGAGGGTGGGATTGATGATAATGTCCAATATGTTTTTTCAGGGACGGGTTATTCTTGTAAAGATATACTGTATATCCAATAGAGAAATTTTGAATGGGTTTCCAGATCGAATTGTTTCCACAAGAAGTAGTGGTTAAATCGAACGGTATAATTTTGGTATAATTTGTCACTTTTTCACTGTTTGTTTCAGACTTAGACGAAAACACTTTCATTTATGTCACTGTTGTTTTGTCGGTTCACTATAAATGCTCTTAAACACTTTATTGTTAATTATTAGCCTAAATAAATCCCGGTGGTTCACTACTTAATGAGACGCGTAATGACATCTAGTTGCTTCCACGTAATGACGTGATAATACTTATCGAAGCCCGGCGATGTATTGACGTAATGTTCCTATTGGTTATATATTTCTAACCACTTTTATAGGCCCGAGCGATCTCCACCAGGTAATGATTTTGTGGTAGTAATATTTAAAAATCTAGTAGAACCTTTCGACCTAGGATCGATGTTGTTGTAATTAATAAATAGAGCATAGACACTGTTAACTTTTAACCGACATCTTTTACTACAAAAAGTCCACTAATATGCATTATAGATAAAGATTTACAGATAATAAAATGAGGGCCCGGAACATGGGCTTGTAGGAAGTTGTTGTGGATCACCTCTTTCTTGTATTGACTTATATTGACTTTGGTGTTTGCGGAGTGGAGAGAGTTGTAGTGATGATTCTAACTCAGACCAAGTTAGAGAGGAGAGGTTCTCCGACTCCAGACCAAGTCGGCAGTAGAGGTAGGACTCTGACACCAGATCAAGTCAGAGGGGGAAGAGTTGACCACTAGTCGAAATGATTAAGTGATATCTTGAAGGTATTAGGTAGGCCTTTTATAGGCCTTTCTTGTAGACGTGATTACCGCACTTCCAAGCATCACAGCTTGGAGTCGGCATCGTCTGCTTCATAAACTGATTATGTGTGCATTTCTTATTTATTTATGTTTGTTGTGACTGTTTTGATTCTGTTGACACAGTTACAAACTAATCCAGTTCCCATTACAATAGTCTTACAAAAGCCATAAGACTTAGCATTGATAAATGAATTACTTTAATGTTGAAATTGAAAAGTAATTTATGATGTTGTTAGGAAAGGAGGAAGAGCATTTTGAACTCAGAAATTATTTTCAATTTAATACTTTGATTACGTCTTTGACAACGTTAAGATGTGTTCGACATTACTTACCATGAAAGTCATTACAGAACATAATTATAAAGCTTGTCCAGAAATGTGAAACAAACAATACATTAACGAAGATTTATATATCAGTCTTACCATCTACGTACTTTGATATATTTGATAAAGTGAAGGCAATATATATCGCTTTCTTTCACAATACCAGGTACGTGATTACTTGGATTAGATATCGATACATTTACACGAAGATACAAACAAATAAACATCTATCTAAATTCTCACACTTCTTTCTAACACAACACAGCACACACTCACACACGCTTATATATATATATATATATAAGCTTAGGATCATCTTTCACCTGTTCAAAGTATGACGCCTCATCTCGTCAAAATACGTTCCGCACCCACTTTTTCTACTGGTACACTCTTCACACTGTAGTACGGAAACATTCAATAAGTGCGACTGTTTCCGAAATACTGGCACCAATTCTCCTGGCCACCTCTAATTTCCTGCACTCAATTTGACATATTGTTGCGTTTACGGTGACTGATAACTGTCGTCTTCATCAGCTACTGAAGGAAGGATGAACACGTTTTCTCATAGTTGATCCTGGCATGGTTATAACGTCCCACACAGCACAATCACGATAAATAAATTTTTATTCAACTTTTTCTTAAATGTTTAATAAACATTGAATTTTGGTTGAATTTACGTTGATTCCAGGTTTATACAACTATCGGATTAGTATTCTAAGAAATGTTGATTCAACGTTGAATCTGACGTTTAATAAACGTCTTAAAGACGTTGAATTAAACCTTTTCCGCAAACTTATTTTTGACATTGACGTTGATTCAACGTTACAAAACGTTCAATGAACGGCTACTCAACATTTAATCAACGTTACGCAACGTTTATACAACGTTTAGAGAGAAGCAAAATTCAACATTCAGCACAAATTTCGTACCTTTCCCAAAAATCCTACTTACAACGAATATTTGAATTTGTGAAGACGAACAGAGTAATATAAATTTCAGAGACCGAAGCCTAGTGCTTCAATCTTCAGTACGATACAATTTGGGGGTTGATTCCAGGAAAAATCCTTTGATAATAGGATTTTAACCTGGAATCAACCCTAAAATAGCAATTTAAATTAAAGCATATCGTACTGAACATTGAAATACTAGGCTTCGGTCTGGGAAACTTACATTATTCTGTTCATCTGCACAGATTTAAATATTTGTTATAAGTAGGGATTTTGGGGGAAAGGTACGAAATTTGTCCTGAAAGTTAAATTCTACTTCTCCTCAAACGTCCGGCTTTGATTCCCAGTGGGTGAAATTGAAACAATTTTACCTAGGCCGTAAGTCCCAGCAGTCGACCCGTCTCTGAAAATATTATATAAAACTTAATGAAGTCTAAGCATAAAACTATAATTGGAAATTGTTTCTGTAGATTAGGAAAACTCACAAACATTCAACGTTGAATCGACGTTTAATTAACGTTGTGCTTTCCGGCATTTTAGAAGGTTTAAAGGACAATTTAATTCAACGTTTAATAAACGTTGAATACTGGTCATTCTTTAAAATTTTATTAAATTACGTTGATAAAATATATAATTTAACGTCACCAAATACAACGTTGTCAAAATTCAACGTTTATAAAACGTTAATTCAACATTATGTGCTGTGCTCCCAATTTGACAAGAGTCTTGTCTTTTAGATCCAAGATCGTTTACTTGAATCACATTGCTAATTCCCTAGCAAACATGAACGCACTATTAGCATAAACTACACAATTCATCTCAACTTGTTACAGTAGCTAATTAAACAGAAAGATCATGTCAGATGTGGACAAAAACACTCTTACATCTCCAGGTGTTAATCGACCATATTAAAAGATAAAACATATTAAACTTGCGGTATTTCATCTGGAAATCTGACATAGATCAAAAACCGCTTACAAATCCACAAAAATATCGCTGGTTTCGAGATGACATTACCAAACCCTTAGAAATTTTTGAACAATGTATCTCTAATAAAAGCATGCTCTACAAAATAATGATACAATGCGGTTGTAAAGTGAAACCAAAAACATTCACCACCAAAGTTGATATTATGTAAATTGAGCTGGACATTATTCTTTGTGCTCAATGGAGTAGAATCTCATGTAAATAGCTTTAGGAAAATATGAGGCCTTTGTAGAACCAGAGTGATGAAGTTACATTTTCAAATAAAAAACTTAGAATTAATATTTTGTAGGTAACAGGAAAAATATGTGGCATAAGATATTAAAATTTTGCTCATAAAGCACTAGAGAAAGAAGAGGGAACTAAAGATAATAAAGGAGGACTAAAAGATATATAATTTTCAGCTTATGTAATACCTTTAAAGTTAATAAATGATTTCACGGTATCATCAACTAAGGTTACTTTATGATTTTTGCCTATTTCCTTTCCCATTTTTTTGGTCAATCTACGTATTGTTCAGCAATAAATTATTCAATTAACTTCGATTCAGAACTTGATAAAAACGAAACACCTGAGCGATTGAGTGAGGAAAAGTTCTTCTTATGTATCAGTTTTTTTGACCCTTTGTCCCACCTCCGCGCCACCCTTATACATTATCAACTGTGCCTGTTGTCACCAGAAACATGTTTCAAATTACTGCTGTATCCTCAGTCCAAAATGCATGGTAGCAATCCCTGCATTCCTCCCAAATGTATACTTTCAGGAACATTTGTGCGCCGTTCATGCATAGGGACTTATGACAGGAACTTACTGCCTTAAATCAATGTAGGCAATAATGATAAAATGGCACCTACAGGATTTACATTGAGCACGTTCACATCAGTCCGAAAAATACAAAAGAAACATTGGTCAAACCACAAATAAAAGATCACTGACTTGGCTACTAGACTATAGTGTACAATTTCTAGAATAAACCAAGCATGTATTAAATCGAGAAGACTGCAACATTTGTTCAAAATATGCATTATTTCTTGATGTGTTTTACCACTACAGATTTAAATTGTATATCCAACAACATGCAAGCCAGAATATTTTGGGCCCATGGACTAATAAAAGCTGGAACAAAATTAGACACTGTGCAGAAATTAATGCAAAATTTTGAATTGGTTTCATCAAATACTTGTACTTATAGCTTCAAGTGCTTGGGCAAATAGGAAGATGGCCTAACCAAATTATTTTTCATATATGTACTAAAAACGCATAAATATAGGGCTATATGAAAAAAACAAACACAAAGTACCCTTGAGTAATTTCAATTGTGATTATTTTAAGACATTGGTCCAACTTTGCGCTAGCAAATTATGTTTTTCGAGTTCTGGTTAACAAGCGTGTAGAGAGTCTTGACTTATGTGCACAAATTAGCACAAAGCGTTCACTATAACTTCGATAGTTTTGATTCTGATTCGTTAAACTGGTTGAACGAACTTCACATACCGAAGTGGGTGGCTTCAGCAAGTAATGTGCAATACAAACAAGCCTAATCTAGGTGTAGGGAAATGTAAATATTTCGTATTTCTTCATAATAAATAATGTCCTTGTACTTACTTTATTGAAAAAATAGTTACATATTTGCTTGTAGATATTTCAAAGTTGACGTTCACCTATCACATGGAATTCTTAAACAATCATGTAACTCTGAGGATAATAGGATATATAAACACTTTCAAAATGAAAAGCTAGTATAAAAACACATGCAGTTCCAATATATTTTTAACAGAATGTCATGCTCTTTTGAAAGTGAAAGAATGGTTTAGTTTTGGTAATGGTATGCAAGTTGGAAACCATAACAAGACATAACTTCTTGTTTTGTGGACATAATAATTATATGTGTGTCTTTTATTTGAATAATTGCTTGTGACTGGACATAGGATTTATTGTATTATTGTGATATGTGAATTAGATAGGTTCACGTTGAGTGCAGCGTTGCAGGCTTTACAATATGCTTTGTGAACATGTATTCATATTGAAACTTGCAATGAATCATTTGCTAATTTATTCGTACGAATATATATTTTTAATTTGGTACAGTGCGCTTGAGGATTATTTGATATATTTGCATTGTATATTGTATCCCATTTTGAATATGCGTAGACTATAACGCAGACAAGCGATTAGAATTACTATACAAACCATTGGTATAAAGCAGAACTTTCAGTTCCCTAGATCTATTCTCATGGCATTTTCAAAATGATACCAAGCTACTTGCCATTATCAGCATTTAGTTGGCAATGCTACCCAATGCTACCTTTCACGTTCCTTGTTATGTAGCACTTCCTACAAAACGTACATATATCAAGCATACCGTTCTCGATTTTATACAGACAATATAGTTTTCGTCTCCAAAGCTTTCTGAATTCCTTGGCCAGAAACTACTTTTTACAATGAATCAAAGCTACGTATCTGCCATTAAACCTTCCGACCCTACGTTATATGTAAATTTCAAACAAACACAGAAAATAAACTTACCTGCAACAACGTTTCTAAATAATGTTCTAAAGCTAGGGAAGTATGCGCTATCCGTTTTCTCCAAAATAATAGCCATTTTCTTCACTCTAGTTTCTCGAAGTTGTTCATAAATATTTTCCAGATTTTTTAACCTGGCTTCCCAAAACTTCAACTCTACAATAAAAATACAATGTAAGTTAAATAAAATATTCATTGATATTACAGTAATGTTTATATACATGTTCGAAATAAGATTTGAAATTTCGGATGTTGATCTTGGAAGCACCTATTAAACTGCTACAGGCAATTGTAATCTAGTAACAAGTCCCTTCAAGGAAACGCAATCTTTGCTTCCTACAAATATTATTTCTGCACTTATCTTGACAGTTCATTCTTCAATTCCTCTAACTTGTTCTCATCAGAAGGCGGTTGACAGTTGAGTGTTGCCACACGTAGTTCTGTTCCGTGTTGGTTGCATTTAAGTTTCCTTTGGCATGTAAGAGACGCTGCTTTCAGGGACAATGTAGTGTAAGAGCATTGTTCTTAAAACACCGTCGAATGAATTGACCCTTGTAAGTTTAGTTGATTTTTGGCAATGGTTTGTAAAATTTGTAATGTCATGAAAGTACGCGTTTGTTATTCCGTAACACAAGATGATAAAGCCATGCTGTTGATGCAGTTTTCTGTAAGAGAAGCAAGTCGGGGAATATTTGTTATCGCTCTCTCCGTTGCTCTGGTGGGTGGGGGCTGAAACTATGTCCTGTCATTATTAGTTCTTGACAAATTTTTGGTACGGCTGTTCGTGTTTTCTGTATATTGATCAACAGATATATTGCAAAATGCAAATACAAATTTCTAGAAAAAAATAAGAGAAGCCGAAAATAGAACTACTGAATGTCGATATTGAGGTGTATTTCGATGCTTTTGATTTTCGAATTCCAACGATATTTGAAATGAACGCCATGGCACTCCCACCATTTTTATATGAACGATAATTGATTTGCAACAATATTTAAATTTCAACGACAATCGATTTTAATTATATTTCGATTACAACAATATTCTATTTCGAACGATATTTCGATTTCAACTGTAGTTGACGTGAAACGATATTGACTTCAACAAATATTTTATATGAATGGTACCCGATTGCGAGGGTTTCTTTGATACGTATGAATGATATTAGATTTCAATCGATATACTGTAGCTGGAAAATCCTACTATAGACAAAATACACCATGCCTTTCTAAACTGACCATGCAGTGGTGACAAATTTTACCTTCATTGTCGCAGAATAATGAATGAACCGTTACTGTAATCGTAATTGACTACATAATCTATATATAGAAATGTGTAAAGGGACGCTTATTTCTCAAGAAGTCTTATAGGATGGACAAGGTCAGTGACTCATTCAATTACATATGGTCTGAAGATCATAGAAAAATACAGTATCATGTCTAGGTCACCGCTGGGCTGAGCTATGGGGGGTGCAAGTTCTCCATAAGAAATACATGGGGAATGGGGTGATTCAATAATTTAAAACTTCTAATATTAGTGTTCATTCCAAACTTATCGGGGTCGCTGAGATGAATACTGATAGTTTCAACACTTTACAAGCCTTCATTCCCCACCTCAGAGGTTGGGGGTGGATAGAGGTGACATTTTAAAAATAATCAAGACGACCGATATAAATGTCGAATTCATAGTTTTGTGAGTTCAATGCTAACACTAACACTTTCGATGTTCCTAAGGTCCAAGTTAAGTCCCCACTCCACGGGGATGTAAAGGCGTGACATTGTACAAATAATGGAGTCGTTCCTGAAGGGAACCAAAATTACTGGTAATATATATAAATATAGTGAATGTAACAATAAAGATTTAAGGGAAGTTGGAGGGTGATGAACAATCTTTTTTATTTAAAAAATCGTTCTATAAGATCCTAACACCGTTTCTGAGTCCCGCATGGTAAAGATAACTCTTTCAATGAAGAGCTAAAAGACATCACATCTAAAGGGTTTAGTTTCAGAAATAGCTCTTGCATAGTTATTTCAGCGAAAACTTTTACATAAAAATTACATAAAGACGAAAAATAGCATAATGTTCGTCTGCAAGATAATATAAACTTATTTGTATGAGAGGTATAGATAGCTTTGGTTTTGTGATTACTTCACTACAAACATTACAATTCTTCTAGAAAAATGAATTTACTCTTCCTGTAACAGACACAAACCTGCAAAAACCATCAAGATAAAGTAGGGTTAAAAACTGAAGAAGGTTTCCTTAGAAAAAATAGAATTCACTAATTACTTCTTGCGTTTTCGTCTATTATACTAAACATGCATGTTTCCATACAAAAATTTCGCCACTGTCAACCATGGATGTCCTAGACTAATCTGAGTAGGAAATTAGAGAAAAAGAGGAACGAAAAGAGAACTGGTAGCGATCTGAACCTTAATTTACATGGTATTTCACGCCTCCTATGCCCTATTCTTGGTCCAAGGTACATCCCAGGGGAAATTTTTCTACATGGTGCTCATATATCAGACTACTTTTCGCATTCTGAGTAATTTCCTTTCCTCATTATACTGTATGCTATCTTATTTCCATAATTAATGTTTAATTCCCAAGCCTGTTATTTGCGTAGTACACCATTAGATACTCTTTTCTCATTAAATTCTATTTATTTTGTGATTTTAAATATATTTACGAATTTTTGCATTGAAACATTTTCTTAAATACACCCTATGTTTAGAAAGTTACATGTTCGTGGTCTTAGGCAAGCATTAATCTATCCGTACTGTTTCTTACGAGGAGGATTTCTACATGTGAGATATGACTGTATTTATTTGGACGTACTACTATGGTTTCAAGTACTGTGTGCGTTACGTTAGTCTGTTACATTTATACAAAAATCTTCAATTAATTTTATCAAAACTGTCCGCTCTTTCGACATTACTTTCTTAAAACCTCTTGTAGGAATCGAGAGAAGCACAATGTAACGATTCCCTTTTGAAAGCATCTATACGCCTGAGGGCTTATTTTGTCTAACCACTGGTTCCCGAGACGAGATTAAAAGGGACTCTCTTTTTATCCTATTTTTGCCACATCTTCTCAGGAAAAGAAGAAAAGGAACATTCCTTTCCTTTGGATCGTTTACATGGTTGCCTTCAGCTCTTTGTTACCACTCCGTTTTGAACGATACAAACCCTTTCTTTTTATTTTAAATTTCCGTTTGTTTTGTGTCAACAGACATCACACTACAGTAGAAGTCTTTGCGAAATGCATCCCCTTGGTTAGCTTATGGAAGATGTTGTAGGCAAAAATGGTATTACTATTCGTGAGATAGTTGAATGACGACAGGCAGAAGCAACCGTGCATCGTCGCGGATGATAGGACAGAAAAAAGAGAGAGGGACGTGACTGGTGTAAGCGCCCTCACGTAATCTCTTGGCGGTGGAGGATATGAACAAGATGAGTGATAGGTATTCTGATGACGAAAACGCTAGGGGATATTGTGGGTACTGGGGAGCGTCTTGTCGGGCGATCTGTCCGTTGATTAGTGGCCAGATCGTTGACTCTGAGAAGACAAGAGGTGAGAGGGACGGGTGAACCAGCGAAGCTGACAAATCTCCCCCTGGTACGCGACAAATAGAATTTTATTCAATTGAAAAGCTTGCACTCCTAAAATAAAGTGAATATCACGGGAAAGTTGATATGATACGGCTAAAGAGGCGTATAAAGAGATAATGTTTAACCACGCGATATGTCCTGATATGAGAAGCCGTCGATGAAAGACTTGCACTCAGCTTAACCACATTTGATGACAGCTGTCACGATGAGCAATGACCGATACAATTTTGTGTTTAATAAAAGTTTATTAAAGATGTTATAAACAATGAATGAGAGAAAATCAAATTTATCATACTTCTGTTGGTAAATCTCGTTATTGGTCGGTTGTTTTCGTGTGCTGTTCAGTCGTGCGTTGGAGGCGAGCATTTAATTTAGCGCAGTAGAAGAGCACAACAGTTTCGAGCATCAACTTGTAAAATCATGTGGAGAAAGCCACACCGTGGTAAAGTATGATATGTATATGTTTGACGTAATAACGTGTAATGAGGTTGGACGTTGGCCCTTCCCGAGTTGTTATGAGCTGTTAAAATCCATATCCATGGCCAACCAGGGGGTCGAACCTGGAATCTTAAGGTCGAAGACCTACCGCTTTCCCACTCCTACTAGCACCAAACCCACACACAGGAAGCGAACCAAGGCACGTGTACTGGCCTCGTCCAAAGCGTGATCGAGTCAACAAAGCGGTGTTGCCAACCAGATTGAGCAATAATGTCTGAACCACCTTAATAAAACCCATACTTCGCTTTTTTAACCCTACAAAAACTAGCTCGTTAACTCCCCCAAATAACGAAAATGGCGTATTTAAGATAAAGATTAGAGCGTTTTCACTACCAGCCGTATTTTTGTGACAGATAATCAACAAATAAAAAATGATTTCCTACTCTACGTCGAATTCTAAGAATTTTGGACTCGTCATAAAACTGGACAAAGTAAAAAATATACAAGAAAAAAATGCCGAAAATCCGATATTGCGATTACTGCAGTGTTTAATGTGGTATAAATGGCCAAGTAGTCTAATTGATAGTTCAAAAATAAAAAAGCTAGCATAATCGACATGACATTTGAACATGAGTGGGACTCTAAATAAAATGTACAAAACCGAGAAATGTAGCCTTTGACAAATTCGCGAAATATTGAATTTGTTGTATCCCCGCTGTTTAACTGATATCGAAAATTCAAAAGCGGATGTGGAGAGAAATAAAAATAAACGTTCTATAACGTACTGCAGGGTGTCTAACGCACAGGATAAAATGTAAACATGGTGATTGAACATTGTAGATAGTACATGTAGAGAGAGCAGTACTGGTATCGTGGGGTGCACGTATCTTTTGCCGTCGTTGTTCCATTGCTGCAGTACAAGTGCACGCAATACCATACGAAAAGAACATTAAGAAGCACTGTACACTTCTAAAGTGGAACACAAGTAGTTTCGTATAGGAAATGCGGTTTATTAATGAAAGCACAGCATTCGCCTGCTCTGCTTTGAGGATAGCAAATCTGAAGTGTAATAATACTAATAATTAACGCAAGGATAATAATAGTACTATTAATAATAAAACTAAGAATAATCAGAGGCCAACGGCGATATATCAAACCCTACGATGGGGAAAGTATGACACAACTATTGATTACGCTCTCCCGAAACACGGCTGTAACAAAACAGTATGTTGGCCCAACCGCTAAGAGGAAAACATTTTATGATATGAAATTAATCAATATGATGTTATTAAAATGGTTTCTGGATTTTAGGTAGTAGGGGGTATTGTGACTATTGTCTTAATCTCTATACGGAGCTATGTTTTCGTGAGTGTGAATATATATATAGACTATGCGAGACGTATTATCACGTTACAGAATTTACTGAAGAAATGAAACGCTATTTTGCCAAGTGTAATCGCACGTTTGCAAATCACCTGTGTTATGATAGACTTGGAACGATAGCAAAGCGTAAATCTGTATGTCATCATGTTGACGTATGTGTGCAGTTTGGTGTTAAACATGATTGGCGTATTAGAAAGTAAAAACGTGTTTGTGGGTAACATATTGTAAAAGTTGTTTCATGCATGTACCTGAATCGCATGTCTACTACGTTAAACACTGTACTCCTAAGCGGGTATAATATTTTTCATACATTGTCTTCGATATTGAGGCTATGCGTTTGGATGCCAACGGCAAGAGGGAACAAGAATTACTGCCTAATCTAATTTGTATGACGCATCGTTAGTGGTGATGGTGTTGGCATTCGTAACTGTATTTTATACGATGTAACCGTTTAAGGAACATGTGTTACAAGTGTCCCAAGTTTAAGCAAATGGTTGCTTTGGCACATAATGTTCACGCATTCGACAATTTATTTGTTGCCCATGAAATACTAGAACAGCAACAATTAGTACTGGAATTAATTACTCGTGGACACAAAATTATGCAGCTAGCGATAAACAATATTATATTCCGAGACACTTTCCTGTTTATGCATAGTCGATTAGCAGACCTACCAAAAACTTTAACTTGGATGAATTACTTAGGAAGGGGGATTACCATATTTTTTCAATACACCGCGCAATCAAGAGTACGTTGGTTTATATCCCGACCAGGACTATAACGATATAGGGAGCAAATCAGACACGGAAGCAAAGGCTATAGCTCTATGGCACCGGTATGTGTGAAAAGCAAACAGATATTCGATTTTCAACCTGAACTGTTCAAAATGACGTACGTATCCTAACTTTAGCACTCATTCGGTTTTCTAATCTCATTGAAGGGAAAACGGGTGGGCAGAAATATTTTACGCATACGTCCACCATACTACAGACGCTATACTTTGTTATCCATCACAGTATCTCAAAGAGAATACCATCCCTGTTATCCCATCATTTGGATTTGATCACGAGACAAATCAAAGCTAAGCAAGGTAAATTCTGGCTTCGCTATATGGAATACACACATAATGCTAAGCTGCAAAGCATGCCATCTAAGGTGGGTTTGCACACCAAAGCTTCATGCTGCTTTAAAAGAGGATTACGTAATTCTTCATAGCTATGAAATCTGGGAGATGGAAATGTCGGTGGACTTATTCCGACCTTATGCAAATATGTTTCCCAAAATGAAACACGAAGCCTCGGGCTTTCCAGAGACCTATCACAGTGAGGAGGATAGGCAAGATTATATTAGGGATTATTTAAATCATGAGGAATTCCGTTGGAGTATAATAACATCAATAAGAATGAGGGGTTCAGATTCATTTCAAAGATATATTTAAAATCTTTGTTCGGGAAGTGGGCTCAAAGGTGCGAAAACAAAGGTTTTTACTACAACACAGGAATTCAGTGAAATTGGCTATTCTCCCCACTTGAAAATTCAGCATGTTAATCTTATCTGTAGTAAACTTCTTGTTGCATATCGTGATATGGAAACAGAAGACAAGCTTTATGCATTCAGCAACGTCATTCTTGCGGCGTTTATTTCATCTTGGGCACGATTGCGTTTGTATGAGGATATGCGTACTGTAGGTATAGCACGTTTCTTGTACTGAGATACCGTTAGCATTATCTATGTGAGACGTCGTGATGAACCGCCCTTGCTACCTCTGGGAGATTACCTTGGTGAGTTGAAAAATGAACTGCCTCCAGGTTCGGAAATGCGTATATTCACAGCTGCTGGCCCGAAGCACTACTCGTATAAGCTAAAGGAAGTAGCTACGGAGGAACTTGACCATGTGATTAAAATACGGTGTATTACCTTAAATAATGGAACGTGGGAGGAAATAACTTTTAACGATATGTATAATGTTGCAAGGTGAAAGTACAAAAGTAAACGAATCTTTACGTCCAATCCTATGTTCCACAAAACTGATTTTCGTGTCGTGTATAAAGCTTAAACAAAACGACATGCCGTTGTACAATAACACAAGCGAAGGAAATTAAATCCGATTGATATGGAACAATATATGACTATTCCATATGAGTCTCGAGGTTAGGTTATTAAAAAGAAATGAAACACATATTTTCGTTTTCTGTAGTACCTATTTATTATATACTCTTATCTTGGTACATCCAGTTACTATCATGGACACATTTGAGGTATGTGGCAGTTCATTACAATATCTGTACACATCATTGAAATTTATATGCATACAAACGAACATTCGAACTTATACAGTTCTGTTTGTTACCATTGCTTTTAAACAATGTGGAATGCATTCTACAGGTTAAATAACTACCTGTTCATCAATCTGTGTATTTCAATCTACATAGTTTATATACAACACTATAAGATGCAGCTTGGTAGTTAGACACCATTATCTGGCACTATGTCTTTTATATAAGCGACACAACCTTATCGTTATACTACCTTTGTTTGTAGCATTTTGTTTATATGCATCACCAAAACCTATATCCTAGTGGATAGGCAACCTTCTTTTGTAGCACTTTGTTTATATGAAACGATAAACATTGGATTGTGGTGGTTCGACTCCTTATTTGGTAGCAATTGGTTTATATGAGATGCCAAACTTTGAATTCTGGTGGTTATACAACCTTCTTGTATAGCACTGTTAATATACATCGACACAAAGTGTGTCGTGTTGGATATACACCATTATTTTGTACCAATGACAAACGTTGTATCCGAAGAGTTATACCACATTATTCTGTATCAGTGAATTATTGTTTTGTTGCATCACTGTTAGATGTAATTATATTATTCCTTATCACTGTACGTTTGTTTTGCATCACTGTTATATGCAATTATAATATTCTGTACTGCTGAACTGTGTTTCTATCATAACCCGTATCTCTTTATAATTTTGCGTAGGGCCTCATGTAATATTAACCAAAATACTGTATTTGTCCTTTTCACAGTAAACAACAGTTTCTAATTACCATTGTTGCGTTTTATTTTTAATCCTGCTCCCAAGTCAAAGGTGAATTTCCATTAATAAAGTCCTCTGTCCGCAGCACATCGTAGACTGCCTGAAAATCGGCGTAATTTGCTATTATCCCTATATACAGATGCTTATCAGAATAATGGAAACACCTGTAGTTGGCAACACGTCAGATGTATGGGTTGGCAGTGGTGTCGTGGCGACCGCAGCGCCGGACTGCTGGTGGTGGTGTGTTAGGTCGGTCTCCATACTACGTCAGGCGTCGTGGAACAGGAGTGTGCAGTGGGTTGCAGCAGACGGAGGTAGTGTAAAATGGGAGACCTCTCATAGTTTCAAAGAGGGCAAATTGTTGGTGCGCGGCTATGTGGAGTGAGTGTGACGGCAGTGGCTAGTGTGTTAGTTGTGTCGCCAGGGACAGTGTCGAAGGTGATGACGGCCTACACAACACACGGGAAAACCACATCGGGGAAGCGGAACAGTGGGCGGAAGAAAAGCATCAGTGACAGGGCACGCCGGGTATTAAAGCGCATTGTCACGCGGAACCGTCGTGCCACTGCGGCGCAAGTGACGGAGGAACTCAATCAGCACCTCCCCCAACCTGTTTCGACAATCACAGTCCGCCGCGAATTACATGACATGAACTTACGGGGTCGTGTTGCACGGGCCAAACCTCTCATCAGGGACCAGAACGCTTTAGCACGCCGCAAATGGTGCCGCGACCATGCAACTTGGACCGTTGACGACTGGAAACGTGTGGTATGGTCGGATGAGTCACCATTCACCCTATTCCAAACCACGGGCCGTGTTTATGTGTGGAGAACGCCCAAAGAAGCGTATGATCTGCAGTGTCTCCGCCCAACTGTGAAACATGGCGGCGGCACGGTGATGCTGTGGGCCGCAATATCATGGTTTTCATTGGGTCCTGTGGTCACACTTCGCGGACGCATCACTGCCAACGATTATGTCGCAATTTTAGGAGACCACTTGCATCCTATGGTCCGGATGTTGTTCCCGGACAATGACGCCATATTCCAGGATGATAATGCACCCATTCACACAGCTGGAGTTGTTGCAGCGTGGTTTGAGGAACATCGGGATGAAGTTCAACACCTCCCCTGGCCCGCCCAATCCCCAGATCTCAACATAATTGAACATCTGTGGTCCATCTTGGAAACACGACTCCGGCGACGATTTCCACCTCCATCCTCTCTCACAGAACTGGCCGATGCCCTGCACGAGGAATGGTGTAATATTCCACTTGCTACCATTCACGACCTCTATGCCTCCATCCCACGTCGCATCAAGGCTGTTCTGAAGGCGAAAGGTGGCCCGACACCATATTAATCTGGTAAGTTGCACTTTCGTTCAGGTGTTTCCATTATTCTGATAAGCATCTGTATGTGCGTATAAAGTGTTCGACTGGAATGTCTTGATCTGGATGCATGTCTACAAGTATGTTGTATAAGGTCTCATGTGTATCGAAAAACGCCTACGCCTCAAAAACTTCATCTTTTAGGTCATGCATTGAAAGGCTGCTACATGCATGACCATCACATTCTAGAGGAATGCCAGCGTAGCACTGAATGCAGGCCAAAGAACATGTCGTCTCCATCGATCTATAGCTTTCAAAATACAATTCTCAATCACGCGTAAGCCTGAACCGTCACAAACTGCCATCGTACTCGGCAGTGGGTTCAATTCCTGTTGACGGACCCGCTTTATAAGAATTACCAGTCAATCGTATAGCTTCATTTCAATACGATGGTGTCATATAGCTATTCAATGACATTACGGTAAAGACAATCGGTATAAAAACGTTTGGACAAGTCGTAAATCTCGATGTTTGCTAATAAATGTAATGCATTACTTTACTTGGGTTGATACCACTTTTGCATTAATAGATGGCGTTCTTGATCCTTGATCATTGGTAATGCTGTAGGGTCAATGAACTGTGTTATTTATCTCCATCAAGTGATGCACTTCTTACCCGACACTATGGTTGCAAGTCTCCCTCCCCTTCCCATGGCCTTTCTCTAAACTCCACACATGCGACGGGCTTAAACCATAGTTGTCACTGCTATTCTTTAGTGCACAAAGTTGATCGTCAAAATGTAATTTTCGCTTTCCGTGCTCGTCCAGTATCCAATCTATACTCTACCTATTCCGTATTGCTTTCCTGAAGCAAGGTTAGCATCTGTGGCTGTTATTTACAGTATCAATGCTCAACCAATCGAATAACCATTTTAAAATACCACCCTGGTCAGCTTTTGACTATCATTATGTCTATCTCGCGTGTAACAATGTCTCTACGCAGTGGTATTTGGTTTGTGCGCTATTCGCTCTACGGAAACCCTGCATATAATTACCTAATACCTCTTCCATTTGTTTCGTGTATCCAGCAGGTTTATATGTACTGTCCAATCGGCTGTCTGTATACACGGTGGCCTACAGAGTTGCGTATGGGTGGATTTCTGTCATTGTTAA
Source organism: Lepisma saccharinum (assembly GCA_022664845.1). Taxonomy (NCBI): domain Eukaryota; kingdom Metazoa; phylum Arthropoda; class Insecta; order Zygentoma; family Lepismatidae; genus Lepisma; species Lepisma saccharinum. The sequence goes on along the minus strand of JAGDQP010013282.1, from coordinate 23,439 downwards.
ATATTATCTATGTCGAGTTGGCATTACCGTGTTTTATCGTTGGTCCTAACTCTACTTTTACATACTAAATAGCAATCCGGTCTGTTAAGGACTGGTGATGCATAACTGTCTGTATATTACAGAAGAGGCTTTTATTTTTAATACTATTCTGTATGCCGCTGTTAGGTGTGACGAATATTATGACTGATCAGTAACGAAGTTGGACAGGCAGTCCATCCAAAGCTTTATTAATGACACGTGGTAATGTTGGGAACTCGTTACGGTTGCGTCATACTTTCCCCATCCTAGGGTTTCATATGTCGGCGTTGGCCTCTTGCTATTCTGAGTCTTATTATTCTTACTCTTACGTTAATTATTAGTATTATTACACTTCAGATTTGCTATCCTCAAAGCAGAGGAGGCAAATGCTGTGCTTTCATTAATAAACCGCATTTCCTATACGACACTAGTTATGTTCTACTTGAGTAGTGTACAGTGCTTGTCAATGTTCCTTTCTTGTGGCATTGGAACAATGACGGCAAAATATGAGTGCACAACGAAGATACACCAAATTCAACATTTCGCGAATTTCTCCCAGGGTTCATTTTTCGGTTTTGTACATCTTATATAGAGTCCCAATCGTCTTCAAATATTTTGTCGATTATGCTAGGTTTTTAGGTTTTGCATTATCAATCAGACTACTTAGCCGTTTATACCACATTAAACGCTGCAGTAATCACAATATCCGATTTTCGGTTTTTTTCCGGGTTTATTTTTTTCAGTTTTGTGTCGAGTCCAATAAGTCCGATAAGTATTCGATGTAGAGTAGGATGGCTTTCTTTTATTTGTTGATTATCTGTCACAAAAATACGGCTGGTAGTGAAAACGCTCTAATCTTTATCTTAAATACGCCATCTTCGTTATTTGGGGGAGTTAACGAGCTAGTTCTTGTAGGGTTAAAAAAGCGAAGTATGGGTTTTATTAAGGTGGTTCAGACATTATTGCTCAATCTGGTTGGCAACACCGCTTTGTTGACTCGATCACGCTTTGGACGAGGCCAATACACGTGCCTTGGTTCGCTTCCTATTTGTGGGTTGGTGCTAGTTGGGGGTGAGCAAGCGACCTTATGTCTTCGACCTTAAGATTCCAGGTTCGACCCCCTGGTTGGCCATGGATATGGATCTTAACAGCTCATGGCAACTCGGGAAAGGCCAACGTCCAACGTTATTACACTCCCACATATACATGTCATACTTTACCACGATGTGGCTCTCACCACATGATTTTACAAGTTGATGCTCGAAACTGTTGTGCTCTTCTACTGGGCTAAATTCGATGCTCGCCTCCAACGCACGACTGAACAGCACACGAAAACAACCGACCAATAACGAGATTTACCAACAGAAGTATGATAAATTTGATTTTCTCTCATTCATTGTTTATAACATCTTTAATAAACTTTTATTAAACATAAAATTGTATCGGTCATTGCTCATCGTGACAGTTGTCATCAAATGTGGTTAAGCTGAGTGCAAGTCTTTCATCGACGGCTTCTCATATCAGGACATATCGCGTGGTTAAACATTATCTCTTTATACGCCTCTTTAGCCGTATCATATCAACTTTCCCGTGATATTCACTTTATTTTAGGAGTGCAAGCTTTTCAATTGAATAAAATTCTATTTGTCGCGTACCAGGGGGAGATTTGTCAGCTTCGCTGGTTCACCCGTCCCTCTCACCTCTTGTCTTCTCAGAGTCAACGATCTGGCCACTAATCAACGGACAGATCGCCCGACAAGACGCTCCCCAGTACCCACAATATCCCCTAGCGTTTTCGTCATCAGAATACCTATCACTCATCTTGTTCATATCCTCCACCGCCAAGAGATTACGTGAGGGCGCTTACACCAGTCACGTCCCTCTCTCTTTTTTCTGTCCTATCATCCGCGACGATGCACGGTTGCTTCTGCCTGTCGTCATTCAACTATCTCACGAATAGTAATACCATTTTTGCCTACAACATCTTCCATAAGCTAACCAAGGGGATGCATTTCGCAAAGACTTCTACTGTAGTGTGATGTCTGTTGACACAAAACAAACGGAAATTTAAAATAAAAAGAAAGGGTTTGTATCGTTCAAAACGGAGTGGTAACAAAGAGCTGAAGGCAACCATGTAAACGATCCAAAGGAAAGGAATGTTCCTTTTCTTCTTTTCCTGAGAAGATGTGGCAAAAACAGGATAAAAAGAGAGTCCCTTTTAATCTCGTCTCGGGAACCAGTGGTTAGACAAAATAAGCCCTCAGGCGTATAGATGCTTTCAAAAGGGAATCGTTACATTGTGCTTCTCTCGATTCCTACAAGAGGTTTTAAGAAAGTAATGTCGAAAGAGCAGACAGTTTTGATAAAATTAATTGAAGATTTTTGTATAATTGTAACAGACTAACGTAATGCAGACAGTACTTGAGACCATGGGAGTTTGTCAAAACAAAAACAGTCATATCTAACATGTAAAAATTCTCCTCGTAACAAACAGTACGGATAGATTAATGCTTGCCTAAGACCACGAACATGTAACGTTGGAAACATTTAAAGGGTGTATCCAAAAAAATGTGTAAATAATAAAAATTGAAAATACGTGAAAAATCACAAAATAAATATAATTTAAATCCAAAAGAGTATCTAATGACGTACTACACAAATGACAGGCTTGACAATAAAATATTAATTATGGAAATATGATGGCTTACAGCATACAACCGAAAGTGTATTACTCAGAATGCGAATAGTAGTCTGATATATGGACACTCTGTAGAAAACTGCCCCGTGGGGTGTACTTTGGACCAAGAATAGAGCGTGGGGGTGGGAAATACCCTGTAACGTTAGGGCGCTGGCCGCTAATTTCCTACTAATCTGCATCATGCAATAGCAGCCACTTAAAAAGATCCAAACCCTAATAGTCCGCAGTTCATAAACACATTAGCGTTGGCATACATGTCGAATTCACTGTCCTCGCGCCTTTCTTCGCCTTAGGCTAATAAATGATGAGCTTTTGTCTTAATCATCATCAACCAAAGAAACATTTGCTATAAACTCAAGAGAATATGCAGCAGTCCTCTGCTGAAAACCGCAAACTCCACATACAGCAAACAGAGACGGGTTCCTCTTACTCACTTTCCATGCAACACAACGTACTAGATTATATAAGAAGCAAAATTGTTTTCTTTTTAATGTGTGTTGGGAAAATTACATTGTCACCTGTAAATCATATGTCAAAAAATAACTAAACCAATCCAGTAGAATATATTTTAAAATTATCACGCCTATTGTGAAAAATGATATTTTGATCCAAGATGTTTAAAATTGATAGCTTCTCATTTAAATTTCATCAAATTCAGAGGATCAGATGATGTAATTATACACAAGCACTTGAAAATTATACGACTATTATTTTATGCTACTTCAAAAGACCCTTTTTGTAACTTCAACAGTTTTAGTGACATCAAAACATAAATTACAGAATATGCAAATGCTGATAAACAGTCAATGATTTGTGCGATTTCAATTATCGACCGAAATAGTCAATGCTTAATTCATAGCTTAAATTACAACTAGTGCTACTTTAGGCAAATACAAAATTTAAAGACCTCTATCTGACCTGTAATTTGGTACAATCTTCGACTATGAATGAAATTTAATTTTCAAGGATTTTTCGAAATAAATGTTATACAATTATTCGATTTTTTTTATTTATCGTCCGGTTTTCGATTTGTCACCGACATCGATTGTTCTAATCTAGATCCAATGTCTGCACTTTAAAGAAATACGTACTCTTGTTTTGTTTTGTACAATTTTTATGAGAAAATAGTCCTTCAGCACGAAACTGAACACCTACCCAGGAAATGAGCGGTTTCCGAACAGAGCTGAAACAGGCCACCGAGTCAAGGTTTGGACCGGGTCTATGCTTGAGACCCGGTCTGACCCGGTGACCCGATTTTAACCCGGAGGATGAAGCAAAGATTTAAATCCTTCCTCATACACTGTTGTATTTGTACAATCTTTCTTTCACGAGTGAAAGGAAGCGGTGGTGTTACTCTTCAGAGCATGAAAAATACGACGCCGGAAAGTTCCTTTAAATACTAATGAAATATGGAAATAGTCTCATATCCCCGGAAAGAAGAAAAATGCTGTGGAAAGTGCAAATATCCGCTGGTAGAGGCTACTCTAAAACAATTGTGTTTGAAATATTGAATAGCACAAAAGATTACAATCTTTTAAAACTCTCAAGAATGAATTTCCTACTCATAAATTCACTTCTCAAGCAATCTCACAAATTACAATATTGATTGATTCATCACACCATAGAACAAGACCGTCATAGGGGCATTCTGGTCAAGATTTGATCATGGCGTCGCTGAGTTGTCAGTCTGGTGATTTGGGGTCAAGATCGGGTCCGGACTCACTCGGATCAATACCAAATCAATCCGGTCAAAGGTTCAATAGGGTCATTCGGGTCAAGTTTCGAACCGGGTCACCTATGTTTTTGTCAGACCGGGTCAGCGAAAGTGACCCGGTTTCAGCTCTATTTCCGAGGGCTTCCCTCATTTTCATCAGGTGAATGGTGGGATGATACCTAAGGAAGACAGTGCCGATATCTTCCCTATGCTTTACCCTACCCTACCCGGCCTAAGGCAAAGACAACAAAAGGTACTAAATTAATTTTAAAAAATTCGAATAAAAAAATGGTGCAACTACATTGTCACAAATGTTGATCTGATTTCTATGTTCGTAGCCAAAACTGCGTGATCTTCTACACTGAATGAACGTAATCGAATAACTCATTCTCTCCAAAGAGTGATTAGAGTTCCCCATAGTTATAAGACAAGGGCTAACGTAAAAACTACTAATATGGCTACTAGTCGGAGCAGTAGGCGATATGATACTGCAAACCTCGATACAAGCATGCCACTTGCTAGGAATGTATTTTGGACCTCTGTGATCCATTTTAGAAGGGAATCCCAAAGAATTTTCTCTTAAGAAACGAGGAGAGGGGAATTATTTTTGGAGAAAAAATAAATTGTGTATTTTCATGGCATGTGGGATGTTGTCCGATATGTTTATTTGATTGATAAATCCAGGGAATTCGATTTTAAGACATGCGAACTGTTTTTCTAGGCTTGCAGATCTATGTTGTTGAAAATAAAGAAAACTTTTGCTAAAAATGAGTGTATACTTTTTGTGACATATTCGAAGAGGACCATTATAATATTCTGCATTATTACACAGTTAATACTGTTTATACTTTATGTTTGCTGCTTTGGCGAAGATGATAGGTTATGATTTGAGAAACTACCACTTTTAATAGAATGGTACTGAACCAGCATCCCATCAAACTCTTTGTAGAATTGTTCAAACAAGGAATCTATCAAGAGTGTTTGGTATGGTGTCGATCGACCAGAGTTTCCCGCAAATTATTGATCTGAAATCTGAGGTTTGTTTCATTTACAAGTGTGGTTCAAAATGGAACGATGCATTGAGAAACGTGTCTACATTTCAAATGGATAAACGCGTTAGAGACATTACAAAATCACTAAATTACAGAAAATTTCTGGTCACATTAGAAGCTGGTGACTTGATTGCACAGCAGGTCAAATATCAACCCTTATGCGTGACAAAATTATACAGTAACTATAGGAAACTGCAATTATCAGACCCAGTTCAAAATAACCAGACTCTGGATGCGTTTGCTTTAGTATATGTTGCTTCATTTATAACACAATTTGTCAGGAAGCCAGTAAATTTGTATTTTAAGATGAGTATCCTTGGAAGAATGTCTACAGATAAGTTAATGGAACTCACATGGAATGAGTCACCAGTACAAGTCCATATACCTAGGTTGCGGGTAAAAGTATTTCTAAGTTTCCTCAAATTATGGCAGAAAAGTCGGGTAAGGAATACGTGCTTATTCGTAACATTGCAAACATCTTCCGAGACACATTTCAAGAATGTAGGTGAAGATGTGATTACCTTCCAAAGATTAATCAAACGTTCGCCGAAAGATATTTATGCTGCAAACACAGAATTCATAGGTTCTTTAAACATAATTGTCGAAGGTACCAAACTCCCTTCCCTCCTTGCAATGGTTAATTGGCTTTATATGGCTCCTAAAAAATGAGAGATTGCAAAGCTATACAGCTCACTTTATGCATAAGTGAGTTGATGATCTCCTAAATTTATGGAGCTAATTCCTACTGGACAAATTGTGAAGCACCGAAAATCACAGGAACAAGCGTTGCCAATTTACATGACATTCTTAACCTATAGCAACAGCAGGAGTAAGGAAGACGTAGATTACATGCCTCGACTTGGGCTTTCAATATCATTAAATCGTTTAACAGAAGTAACTTCAGTTCTCGCTCAAACTGTGAAAGAAAGAAAAGATTTTTTGCTTACCTATAGTTTCCGCCCAGGTCTATTTCCCGTGGGATTCACGACAGCATAGACCATATTCCGAGTAGTGGCACCTCTCAAGAAGCATTTCACGTCACTTTAATTTCTGTTTCAACTTCCTTCAAATGTCGGCGAGGGAGAACCAAGGTCTTACAAGTCTTCATTTTCAGATATGAACCTATCAAACAAGAAGCTACCAGAGTTACCGGAATTCTACGGTATTGTTATTGCAAATGTACTTCAGACTAAGGAGCCTGCCCTGAATTTGAATTTAATTTAAGACATGTAGATAAGAAGCCTGCACATATAAAATGCAATTAGATAGTCAGTACTACCAAAACATTGTGAGTTATGGTTATTGGAATGTAACTGGCTGCAACACATTCACCGTCTTACCAATAGTGTTGATGAATGTGTTCGCTTGGACCTTTCATGGATAGGTTTCCATGCCAGTCAGGTCTTATCTGTACGTTGTCCTGCTTTAAGGTCTTCCTTGCCTCTTTTCCACGAGAGTTCAACATCCATATTCATTGTTCGATATGGAATGGTCGCAATGAAGAAAATCCCAATTTCTCAATGAACAACCACCACCTGTCATTGCTATGGATCTGCCTCTTTTCACCCTTGCAATGCTTATGTAATGCTGCACATCTTGCCTCCGGTGAATTAATTGCTATAGAAGAGTAGGCTGAAGTGAAATCCAGCTCCTATCCAACATTTCTTTTTTGGTTGCAAGTTTCGAACTCTTCCGACTTTAAAAACTCCAATTCAAATTGTAAGTTTCGAAGGACCTCTGTTAGCCATTGTAAGATCAGTTCGACAATTGGACTGATAGTTGTTTAAAGGGTGCCTAAAGCAGATGATTCCGTTTTGTTTTACCACGTCTACTTTGCTCGTTGGCTCAATGTACATATAAATTATTTTCAAGAACTGCCAGAGATGTGTCCTGAAGTGGATAGCCAGTTCAACTTTGAGAATGTTGTTGTATGGAACACGAAATCCCTTTTCTGCTCTGCCAATCTCACGACCAGCATAGCACTGAAATTAGATTGGCCTAGAAGGTCTTGTGCAAGATCCAGCTGCGTTCCATCGATGGCCACCTGCTAGACCCGAGGTTTCACAACTTGTAAAAGCATTTTTAGATTATGCTGACAGTGGAGCATACCAACATCGTGAGCAGTATGAGAGTTATCAAATCAAACGAAATTCACATCGAAAACTAAAGTGCTAAAATAATCTTTTGAATATTATGATAATTCTTTTCTGGATTTTTTAGAAATGATTACACTTGAATCTATACTTGGAGAGGATTGTGTGAAATCCTTACAAATAAGAAAGACAGCTTATTGAAAAGGAATATAGTTGTTTGAGTCTTTCGTTTATGAGCGCCTTGATGAGCACTCCATCAAACTGTCTTCACCATTTTTCCATGAAGAAATATAACGAAGATATTTGCAAACGGGAAGAAATGCAACTCTAATAAGGGCAAACTCTTGAGTGCACTCAAGAATGACGTATGTCTCTTCACGATATTCACTGCGTGCCAAAGCTTGAATCCTCTTTCAGTTTGAAAAAAAAAACTTATCATCTTTGCATATCGATAAATAATGAAATTCTGTAGTAAATCAGCTCTTTCCAATCCTCAAACGAGTGGCTCAATGTCATACATTATATGGGACATGATGTGGGTGTGTATGATAGAGTTACAACCCTTATTTCAAAAGGTCGGACAATGAGTTTGAAAGAGCGTTAAGGTCTTCAACATGGTTCAAGTATACGGAAAGTAGCAAGATAATATAAAATTCCTTACATAGTGCTTTACAGACATTACAGAAACATTATTTACGACGTCAAGATGGACAAACGTCCCTTCCACCCACAGACGAAGATGCAATTGTCTCACGAATGGAACTGTGTGCTGAAGGTGGCTACCATTCTAAACGTACAGATCTCCGACTATTTGTGAAAGTTTATCATGAAGACAAATGAGTCTGTTAGCGGCACTCGAATGTATGCTAGTTTCGGATCTAGCAAACTATAAGCCCGCTTTTGATGCTTGAACTTGCATTTGAAAGCTCTTTGCCATAGTAAGATACAGAAAAGAAAAATAGGTCGGTAGGAGCTTCCTGGGATCCCCTAGGACGGTGCGAAAAATAAAAAAAATTAACATTTCTGTTGATAACACTGACCCCAGACAATATAGGCGGCTGAAACTTGCGAAATCTTAATCTAAGCTTCAATATCTTTCAAACGGCGTAGCACACGTAAAAGTCGGTGAAGGGGTTCAAAAGTTAGGATTTTTTTAAAGCCGAATCATCGAATTTTCACAAATGATAGAAAAGTGTGTCTGTTATTCTTTCTGTCTTTTTACTTTAGCCCCAGGGGGTTTTACCAGTTTTTTTTTGGGGGGGGCTCAATTGGGGGGGTAAAGCGAAGCTTATTATTTTTATAGGAGTTACCATTTTCCAGGTACGGACCATGGTCCAAAATCAACTTTTTGCATGAAGACAGCCTTACAAAATAAGTGATATCAGTATAAAATTCTACTCGCAAAAGAAGTGATATCCATTTTGCGAGTGATCCTTTTTGTCACTATGGCGCAAGGGAGGATACTAAATTTCTTAATTTTATTACAAAGGAAACACTTCCGCCATAATGACATAAAGGATATCACTTCTTTTGTGAGTAGAATTCTTGCGTCACTCTTCCCTTTACCCCGAAAGTTTTTCTATGCTGATTTGGATGGATAGACAAGGAAAACGGACAAAGAAATTTAGGAACAATTTGTTAGGCCATGATTTCACAATCAGTTTTTTAAAACGACACAAAAATCGACAAAGTTAACAGTTGTGCCAGAACATCAAGCGAGCGAGAGCAGCTGTATCTCGTCCTGTTCTCAGAGAATATTTATCAAATTTGGAGGAAGAAATCTGCAATGTACCTCCAAGTAATGTCGTCAGCTATGACGAGACGAACCTAGCGGATGATCCAGGAACATAAGCAGATTGGGAGAAAAATATGTCCAATGAAAATAGTGTGAGTGAAGACGACATCACTTCAGTGTTGACAACCTATTTGGAATAAACGCACGATACATGTTTGTTCTTTCATTTTTTGTGTTTAATATATGTTGTTCCTTTCTTGTATTAGGCACCGGTAGGTACTTTGAAGATACCTAGGTTTGATAGTTTCAGAAACAAAACAATACTGAACTACTTTCCGTTTCTAGAAGAGTTAATCCAATGCTTAATGTTCAAATTAAGCATTAATTCTGTGTTTCATTTCTACATGTACGTACCGGTAAATGCTATTCTTGTCCTGTTTATAATACACCTTTGGTTTTCCAGTTTCCTTATGTTTCATTCTGTATATTACCCTTTTCATTTTTCAGAATCTGTTATTCTATTGGTTCAAGAACGAGTATCATGGACCTATCCATGATTTTAGAGGCACTGAATCTATTCATCCACCTATTGGACCAATGGGATCAGAAATGAAAAACAATTTCAATATTACAGTTTTTGAAGTACTGAGGACGTGCCTAGTGCGATCTAAACTAGAGGTATTGACTCAGAAAATGTTATTTGTTTGGTTGCTTTCACTTTAGTAGCGTTGGGGAACCTTAAAACTAATCATTTTACTACCTATTTACTTCATTTTAGGGAATCCTAAAACTATATTTTACAAAGCTATCAACTTTTCAAAAAAAGTTTCTTAATTCTATCAAATACTGTTCTAATTAAAACTACCTTCGAAAGGTGAAGGATTTCGACCACCAGCGAATGCCTGAGACGAGTCCTGTATGAGAACGTCATTAATTTGTGTTACCCATTTAATGACGACTCCTTCGATAGCACTCTTTAGATAAAGGTCGACTATTTCTCCATTGCTGTAAGTAAAGGAAAAAAGTGTTATCATGAATGATAAATCAGTTATTCAAATCTAAAAATGAAGCTAAAGAAACACTAATAATAACAAGGCCCTGAACTCACGCATACGAGACAATGATCGATTTTTGTTGTTGTCATTTTTAGCAAACAGTGAATTAAATAATATTTCAACAGACAAAAATTAATTAAAGATAATAATGGGATTGATTTTCCTATTTTGTGTCAATTTCGCGACATACTTCTAAAATAAGCATACAGTTTTAGTCAGTGATGCCTGATAGTAAGGCAGGGTTACACATGAATTAAATTATTCTGAAAACATTTTCAATTTACATACATTTAAAAAAAATATCTGTTCATATACAAATGTATTTTTCCATTGTTCTGTTCAGCGAGTTTACAAATCTAACGGTAGGTGACTGATGTTTCCTAACATATCTATTCCCTGGCGATAAAAAGAGTCTTCCATCTCGCTGATTTTCATGCAACAAACTTAAAGAAACAATGTTTAATTATTTAATTATAACAGGGGTCTTCAATTTGAAGAAAAAAGGAAGAAGAGATTACCATTTTTTTTTAAATTGAGAAATAGCATTGTAGTGCTTAATAGTTTTTTAAAAAAATGAAAAGCTATAGTTTATTATATTATTATTATTACTACTACTACTACTACTAATAATAATAATAAAGATATAAAGATCAGCACTAACTCATAAAAGTCAAGTCGACTGATATAGATTAGTACCGGCAGTAAAAACAATATTATTGAAGACAATATTCCAAGTACCTAAAATACGTAGTAAAAATAAAATAAAATAATTGTCAAATAATAACAAGTTCCACATCTTTGCATGGTAAAATGATCATAGATATATACATATATACGTGTACTTGAACAATCACAATAGTGAAATTTAATATGTACATGAAAACGTGGAAGTCTTGGATTAAACTATATTATTGGGCAATCAGAATTACTTATTACATACAATATGAGTTATAGAGTATCTAGTCAAATAGAAGTAAATAAGGTGGGTGTCCCTAAACTGTGAGAATTTTTCTTACCTCCATTTTCAAGAAATCAAAGCCAATCTTTTTCGTAGCTTTTATGGCCTAACGGACTTTCATCAAAAAAAATCATGCCCCATGAAAATAGTTTTACTGGTCAAAAACGAAATTCCTTAAGTCTACCTAGTTTTCATATCTGGAACATGTGTACATGATATGGCCACCCTTGTTCCATGTTATACAAATAGTGATTTTTCAGTTTCATAGTGCAGTTCTACTAAAATTAAAGATTACTTTTGTTTATCAAATGTGGAGTCAAAACAGGATTTTCGGTTAAAAATTATATTGTTTACAAAATGAACATTAACTTACAATTGAAGAGAAGAGTACAAGACAAAAAATGAGACTGTTAAATTACCGGCTGCGATTGGCACAAATAAAAATGTCTTTGCCAGCAGCAGAGACAAACACACTCTCCGTGGTAGAAATTCGCGCAGACTACGCAGAGTCGCATGTCCTTGACTTCGTCCTTCTGACAAAGACTGCAGCACCAACTTTCAGTGTGTGTGGTTTTCTGAGACTTTCCTTACTGGGTTGCTACTGTTTGTTCTTTATCTTGTTGGTCAACGGTTGTTTCGTGGTTGGTCCCTTTGGCAGAGTAGACAGCTGAACGTCCTGTGGTCTTGTGTGATTTTAATCTGTTCAATCACACGAGAATTCATGACTGGTCTTATGAACCTCGTTGTTTTTCTCTTTCTTTTTGGCGTTGCCAGAAGTTTATCAAAGCTGGAAGACAGATTGCTGCTGGATGATGCAGTGCCTGGCGGAGTATCTACTCCATACACAGAGTATCAACGTGAAGAGGATCATCTGGATCAGACGACGATGACGAATCCATGACAATGGCGTGGGTGGTCGTATCAGGCGTAGATCAGCTTTCACGAAAATCGTTTGATTATGAATAACTCGTAAAAGATACACCAACAATGACAATACCAAAAGAAAGAGCATTAAATCTTAATACAGTACAATGGTGTTCATGAAAAAGAAAGTCTTTGAGTAACATCTATAAAACCAAGGGGACTAACGAGAGAAAAATAATAAGAGGTCACAACGAAAAACACAAAAGAAGAAACTGACGCCATATTTCTCAACTTGGCTGAATGGGAAATGATCACGTGACACACTACCAGTCCCCTCCCTGGATGCTGATGCCATATAGCGGATTTTTTTTATTAGCTTACTCACAATAGGGGTTTGGCAATATCAGGAACATAGCCACAACAGGGACACCATCTTAGATTGACCACATTACCCAGAAAATATGCGCGTTAATTCTACGTCATACAGTAAAAGAAAATACTAGAATTAAAAATACGTAAAATTAATCTCATATGACTATTTCCAAGTTCAAATAAATCATAATTGTCAGTGGTTGTTAAAATCTGAGGTTATTCTACATAAAACGAGGTGGTTCTTATTAACTGGCATTACAAGAGTATTGTTTCTAGTTGAGTACACGGCTACCTTTAAACTAATATTATCTAAAACGTACTTGCTAATATATATGTTCGACAATAACTTTACTATGAAAAATACATAATTGTTTTCTCTTCTTTCATTAAGGATCTCGAGATTCCAATATTTTAAACAATACTCATAACTATGCATACAATATGGAAATGATAATTTGAAGCAAAGTATTCTTACAAAACAAATTTGTACCGACTCAAGGCTTTTTCTTGAGAGTTTTTATGACACTGTTCCATACTACGGAAGTGAATTCTAGATTAGGTCTAACTAACATATATAAGTGTACGTAAGAGCTGGCTTTCTTAAATACATAAAACTACCTGAAAATAAAACCGTTGATTCTTCTGGGGTCCTGTCTGATGTTGTTCACATGTAAGTCAAACCTTAGATTTCTATCGAATGTTACACCCAAATCTCTGATCTCGTCAACCTTATTCATAGAAGTGTTGGAAATAATATAATTACTAACATAATATTGGAACTTGTTCGTATATGACTTAACTTTCGTTCTGTTACAATTTACCTTCATTATATTTAGTTTCCACAAGTCTAAAGCATTATCAAGATCTTGCTGCAATAACTCGTTATCTATCTAATTGTTTACAACTCTGAATAGTTTCAAATCATCAGCATACAGTGGTACATTTAAGTTCATAATATTGGTCGTGATGTCGTTTATAAATATTGCGAAGAGTAATGGTCCGAGAGGTGATCCTTGAGGTATACCTTCCTTCATAGCAGCTGTAGTTGATTGAGAGGGACCAATTTTAATAAGATAACTTCTTCTGGATACATAACTTTTGAATCATTTAATATAAAATGGAGAGAGACCCATTGTTGATAATTTAGACAATAACAGACAGTGGTTGACTGAACCGAAACTTTAGAAATATAAAATTAAACTACATCAACATCACACTACAATTTCAACTACAATGCGCCTTGTTACTCATTTGAAACTTGACGTAATCAGTTGAGTGAATTAGGTTAGTTACTAAAAACTTGCCTTTTTAGAAGTAATGTTTAGACTCAAGTAGCATGTTTTTCAAATTAAGGTTCAAGTGGTTAAATTAGATAACCTCAAAAATTTTAAGAAATCTTTTTACTAGCGATTGGTCTGTAATTACTGCGATCTTCGCAATTACCATTTTTGCAAACTACACTTCGCAATTACACTTTGCATAAAAAAAATTGCAACAGCGAACACCGTGCAGCTAGGCAACCAAAATTGCACCTTCTTATCCCATAATCGTATCCAGGAAACATATTCCCCTCTTTCTCCTTTCTCCGTCTCGTCCATATTAAAATCAGCAAACATCATGAGCAAGTGTTTTCCAAATAGACATGTATTAGTATCGATAAAATGAAAGAATAAAAGCGAGACGAATCAATATACATAAGTTGATGGAGGGAGAAATTGAAACATACAATGAAACATTGAAACCGATGGATGTCTGTTAGACAGAGACAGAGAGAGAGAGAGAGAGAAAAGGGAAGAGAGAAGAAGAAAAAGAAGTACAGATAAAAATATGGAATTTAAACGTAGTAAAAAATATTAAGTTCAGTTCCCACAAATCTAACAGCAAGACAGAGGTGACTTTTGGATTTTATATTTTTTCAGGGCAATTCGAATATATAAAGGATGTTAAAAAATCCATTTAGTTAATTTCAAAATGGAGACCAAACTTGGTGGTCAGATTAAATACTCATGATTTCCAGTGAAACTTCAGAATATTGAGACCCATCTAGGATAATGTCAAAAATGTAACCACATGCTCTGTTTGCGCGGGGTTCGTTTGCAAATTCGATAGGGCTTATTAAACATACTGATTCGGAATACTTTGTAATCAGAGATTCTGCCAGTATTTTCAGTTTGAGGAGTGTAAAGTCAAAATTGGGAGGGTGGACGTACAGTTTAGTACGGTTTATATCAACTTTTGTCCGCAAAACAGTTAAAGTTGGGGGTAGTTTCGAGGATTTGAGGCTGACACCCCACAGGGGACGAGGTCTGGCGGAATCACTGATTATAACAAACCCAGTAGATACCGTAGGCCATACCTTCCATTCCAGACTACTAATGCAAATTGAACATAAAAAGAAAATGCATGAATGATAATTGTTCTGCTTAATTTCTATCAGAAAGAGCCAAGATTATAATTCCAAACTGTATCAAAATTAAAAGTTACATATGTTCAAAAGCAAAATTAGCATGTTCCTATAGGCATAGTAAACCTTACATGTTCCACATTGCAAACGTGAAAAAAAGAAAATAAACACATGTAATAGTATGTTGATAAATTATAGGATGGAAATGAATTTGGTGCCAAACTAATATAAAAACAATTCTTCTCTTGAAATAGCCAAAAAATGGGCCATTTTCTACTTATGTCTTAAAATTTATCTGTTCTGGACACGCCACTCTGTATTCCACCTATTGAGAATATAACGTTCTAATAATTACAACACTAATGAACTAGTGTTTATAATAATTCGCACAGATGGAATAAACATAGCAGAGCTGAAACGGGTCACCAGATGTCGAGAGATGCTGGTAAAGTTTTGTACTGTGTCGTCGGGTGTAAGATTCGAACCAATTTTGATCCTCTGATTCGATAAGATAAAATAAATTTATGGGTGGTAACAGCAGTATGGCTTACGCCCGTTCCGCCCGCTGATTCGATTTAGATCTGATAGCCCGAAGGATGAAGGAAAGATTTTAATAATTTCATTGCATTTCAAAAGTGTTTGTTTCAGGGATGACGAGGATCGGATATGTTAACCCGATATCACGAAAAAATGCGACGCCGAAATTCCCAGTTAAATAGATTATCCAGACCGGGTCAATCGGGTTACCGGGCCACTTATGTTTGAGTCAGGCCCTATCACCGGGTCATCGAAGGTGGCCCGGATTTAGCTGTGGAACACGCACAGAGAGAGTATGTGTAAGGTAAAAGAGCAAATAAAGAAAAATAGATGGAAGAAGAAGAAGAAGCGAAAGACACAACAATACATCAAAAAAGAAAGGAAGAGAGAAAGACCAACGAAAAACATCAAAACTACATTATGCTGAACAGCACACACACTGTTTGCTGGGATTCTGACCAATGATGCTTCGTAAGTACTCCACAACGGAGATGAATCTCTGTATGAATACTTCAGTATATGTGAAAAAGAAACTGGCTAGTGGGGAATCGAACGCAGGATTTTAAATTAGACGTCCAGCACGATAGCGATACTCCACAGGTGACTCTATGCAAAACGTGCTTAACAAATGCTATAGTGTTTCTTTCTAAGAATAATAATATGAAAAGAGGATACTTCTGATCAATGACGTGTTGTTATCTGTCCTGGTAACCCCTTGAGTCTTGGTGCGTGCGATTTCTAGGCGTTGTCCCGTTTTCTCCCACTTTCTTCATTCCACCAATTAATCCCATCATCATGCATCGTCCTCAGCGAAAGTGACCTAAAAGGCCTTAAAACTAAATTCAAAATTCAATTTTATGTATACACGCAGTCCTTTATTCTGGAAACGGATGAGAAAATGGGACATGAGCTTTATCTCCAAACAATGATTCGCGATAAAAAAAACTTTGATAAACTTTATTTTTATATGGGCCAGTTTAGTAACTTTGGACTTCGGCCCGTCACGATTTGCCTTTAGCTGTTAAGTGTTAAAATCCACACCCATGCCCCTGCCGGGACTCGAACCCGGGACCGTTGAGTCGATAGCCTACCGCCGCAGACCGCTCGACCACCCGGCCGGCAATGATTCGCGAGATTGGCGCTGTGTAAAATATGTGTGCATAGTTCGAACTATAAGTAACACCGTCAATCGTCTATTCAGCAACTGGCAGTTTGGTCTTGTGATTAACGCACGGAGACACTAATTCAGAGGTCACGAGTTCGAATCACGGAGGAGGAACAATTTTTCTTCTTCTATTTTTCGATCAAAATGTATTTTTCTAAGTTCAAATTTATTATTAATAGTTGCTTTCTTCCATTTTTCGTAGATTATATACAGTACATTTAGTGAATAAAAAAGTTACCATCGTAACGTGGAGTTCAGCTACTTAAAGGTAGGATGTATACCAACCCACCAGGGCAGGATGCACACCGAACGAAGCGAACCGTGGGGGAATTGTGTGTTCGAATTGAGTTGGGCGGCGTGAGATGCGGGGAGGAGGGCGCAGCCCCCCGTTAGCAGCGTGCATACACCAACGTGCTATTTACGCACAATGGCACAAGTGCTGTTAAATTTTTATTCCACACTGTTACTATGTGGGCTCTTCTTAGACGGGAGCCAGGTCAAACGATTCGTGCAAAAAACAACTGCCAGCTTTGCCAGAACTTGTGACATGCTTTGGGGCTCGTGAGTTAACTTAGTTACTTTGTAAAAATATTGTTACTGAAGATGTTCAATAATTGTATTGGAGGGGTATGGGAAGTAAAGTCATAATTTATCTTCCTGATAAGAAAATTACTCACATCTGAAAACTATTTCATGCAGAAAGTTTTACAGACGTCCGCTATAGAGAGATTTTATTTAAAAGACAACATTATCAAGCTGTCAGTGTTCTTTTTCATATATATCTACTATTGACAGATTTTACTTACATAATTTTCAATGCTGTTCTACAGGGGATATAAAACTGTCAGTTATCGGACGTTTCACTGCAATAATAATAATAACAATAATACTTATTCCTATAACTTGACTGCGCAATGTAACTCCATAAGCTGTTATTGTTTCTTTCATTTTTCCTGGATTTTTGATATTTCGAATATTAGTGGGCACTAATTTGTCTATAAGTCATTGAATAAAGAAAT
This sequence comes from Lepisma saccharinum, assembly GCA_022664845.1. Taxonomy (NCBI): domain Eukaryota; kingdom Metazoa; phylum Arthropoda; class Insecta; order Zygentoma; family Lepismatidae; genus Lepisma; species Lepisma saccharinum. The sequence goes on along the minus strand of JAGDQP010013282.1, from coordinate 5,755 downwards.
TTTAGCGTGAACTTTGGTTAAAACAAGTTACAGGATGAAGTTGGCTATATCCAAAGATAAACTTAGTAATTCATAGCTTCTGCTTTTCGTTGGGCAGATGGAGTAGAGAAAAAGTGCTGAACATTAAAATACTGAAGCAGTTCAAACCCTGTTTAAGCCAAGTTTTTTACAAAGCGGTCGTGAAGAATCTAGTCATAACTTCTCATACAAAACGGAGAATCCTTCAGACTGTGGAATCAAATACCTGAGTCACTGTAGAGAGGAAGACGATGTACTAACGTTGCTTGGAAAAGTCTAAATCCAGTCTCAAGGAGTTACAAGGAAATTTAAGAACACATCATTGACCTAAAGTATTCACTTTTCATGTTATTATTCTTAAAAAGAAACACTATAGCATTTGTTAAGTACGTTTTGCATAGTCACCTGTGGAGTATCGCTATCGTGCTGGACTTCTAATTTGAAAAACTGGGTTCGATTCCCCACCAGCCAGTTTCTTTTTCTCATATACTGATGTGTTCAAACAGAGATTCATCTCCGTTGTGGAGAACTTACGAAGCATCACTGGTCAGAATCCGAGTAAACAGTATGTGTGTTGTTTAGCATAATGATAATATACTTTTCATGTTTCTCATTGCTTTTTCTCTCTTCCTCTATTTTTTGATGTATTGTTATCGTGTCTTCGCTGCTTCTTTCTCTTCTTCTTCTTCTTCTCCCTCTCTTCATTCATGTTGATTTGTTCTCTTACTTTACACACTCTCTCTCTCTGTGCGTGTTCCACAGCTAAATCCGGGCCACTTTCGATGACCCGGTGATAGGGCCTGACCGAAAGATAAATGACCCGGTAATCCGATTGAGCCGGCCCGGATAATCTATTTAACTGGGAATTTCGACGTCGTATTTTTCGTGTTCTCGGGGTAGCATCTCCGATCCTGGTCATCCCTGAAACAAAACGCAAAGAAATAATTAAAATCTCTCCTTCACCCTCCAGGTTATCAGATCTACATCGATTCACCGCGTAAGAATGCGTTCGAATCTTAAACCTGATGACACAGTGCAAGACCTAACCAGCATCCTTCGACAGCCGGTTAGCCGTTTCAGCTCTTCTATGTTTACTCCATCTGTGCGAATTATTATAAACTCTAGTTCATTAGTGTTGTAATTTTTAGAACGTTATATTCACAATAGGAGTAATCTTGAGTGGCATGTTCGGAACGGATACATATTAAGATATGAGTAGAAAATAGCCCTCTTTTTTCACTATTTCAAGAGAAGAATTCTTTTTATATTAATTAAGCCAAAAATTCGTTTCCATCCTATAATTTAATATATGAACATACCATTCAATGTGTTCAATTTGTCACTTTTGAAATGTGAAACATGTAATGTCTGCTATGTTTATATTGCTTTTCAACATTTGTAACTTTTCATTTTGAGACAGTTTGGGATTATAATCTTGGCTCTTTCTGATAGAAATTAAGCAGAAAAATTATCATCCATTCATGTTCTTTGTATGCTCAATTTACATTAGTAGTCTGGAATGGAAGGTATGGCCTACGGTAGCTACTGGGTTGGTTACAATCAGTGATTCGGTCAGACCCGGCCTCTGTAGAAGTGTCAGCCCCAAATCCTCGAGAGTATCCCCAACTTTAACATTTTTTCGCGGTCAAAAGTTGATAGAAACATTGAAAAGCTACCTACATTCTCCCAATTTTGACTTTACACCCCCAAACTGAAAATCCTGGCGTAATCTCTGATTACAAAGTATTCCGAAATAGTATGTTTAATAAGCCCCATAGAATTTGCAAACTAACAACGCGCAAACAAAGCATGTGTGTTACACTTTTGACATTATCCTAGATGTGTCTCAATACTTTAGAGTTTCACTGGAAATCATAAGTATTTAATCTGACCACCAAGTTTGGTCTCGATTTCGAAAGTGACTTAATGAATATTTGAAGCACCTTTTATATATTGGAATAACCCTAAAAAAATATATATAAAATATAAAATATAAATTCTTAACAGGTTATACCTCAGCAAAAGCTGTACAAAGTGTTTATTATCGGGTTTTAGCCAACTTTCCGTCAAACATAAGAACTCTAGTATTTCGCAATGTACCTCTTCAATGAAGTTGATCTCTTTTCCAGTGACCACATTTTCATTTGGCAGTACATGTTAAATACTGATGGCAAAGCGTTACAATTACTATTTTTTGTCGGTTGTTGCTGTACAATCGGTTACTTTTTCCTGAATAATATTTTCGGCATTGTTTGGTACAAGTACCTGATCCTCCTTTAACCGTCCAAAAGATGGCGTGAATAGCATTCCTTCAGGTCATACACTGGGGTACGTATAACGTCGAAACAATTATCAAGTACACAAATACAAAATTAAGAATAGCTGTCGTGTTTTGTTTTTAATTTTTAACATTTCATAACGTCAATTGTAGTATTATCTTTAATAAAACTCATAAGTTCCGAGCACGATATAGTAGGGTCAAGCCTTGTTACAAATATCGCTTTCGTTCTCAGGAGTTTCTGTTTACTTTAGTTTGGCACAGACCTTCTTACCTTGCGTAAACCTGGTCTACCCTTAGTCTGTACACGTGAGTCATGTTTCTTTGACAAAGAGTGTGTTTTATTACCTCGAGCAAAAGATGAACCAACAACTTGCCATTGGGCATTTGAATTGTAAACATCAACAGATATATCACTAACCTTCTTAATGATAGCACTCCATATAACAAAACATGCATCAATCTCAGAAGTCACGAGAAATGACATAGTGGAATATCGGAAGTAAACGTATTCTGATGTCAACCTCGTACAAAGGCGATAACTCGGACTGAAGAAAAGTATAGGAAAGATATACTCAAGAATTCGATGAGCTCAACATGTATTACACGAATGAAAGTGGAAAGTAACAGATTACCGAAGGGCACGACTACATGCGACTGATGCATCTAAGCGACAAGAATGGTGCAACCTTCACTAATCACAGTGAGAGAGGAGAAGACATGTGAAAATATACATGTGATATGTATTTAACAAATCCCATACGAAGACCAAAGTATCCAGTAAAATAGGAGCGAAGGAAGCAGCATCTGATTGGTCATATAAGTCTGCATATAGAGAACACAAAACCTCAAAAATGAAAGTCAGGGGAAAACATTCACAGAAAAACCAGAAGCACGTGTCAGACATAAGCAGGAATGACGGATATCGACCATCGGAATGATCTGGACAAGAGCGAGAGAAAACTCTGCTGTTTGTTGTCGAACAAGTAGAACAACAGGACGTGACACGGAGGAAAGAGTCGGATGGAGGTGGAAAGGCATATAGGTGTACAAGCAGCGCAATTACGGAACAGTGTATCTGAGACGCTATGTGAAATCTTTGTCTTCGTAATGTTATATATTGTGTGTATATGAGCTACATAATCACGTTAGGCATCAGTGCTTAATGGAATCGAATAATCTAGACAGTCGTACAGAAAAGTTGTTGTTGGATCAAGGAAACCTAGTAATCCCAGTTATAACCTATCTTCATCAATTTCTTAAACGTAATTTATCAATCGAGGAATGGAAATTCTTTAACATAGTACGTATAATGATTTTGAGCTCTTTTGTGTTAACTTACAAATTAACTTTCTTAGCTGTAAACTTTATTTTCATATGGACCAGTCTAGTAGCTTTGGACTTCCTCCCGTCACGATTCGTCTTTAGCTGTTTAAATCCACACCCATGCCCCTGCCGGGACTCGAACCCGGGACCTTCGACTTTCTCAGCTGTGCATAAGTGGTATCCAGTAAGTGTGAAACCTTGTTAAACTTTAAATTCCTTTCAGACAGACTCAAAATTGTAAAGAGGTGTTGATGTTTTTATATATAATGTGCCGACCTGTAAGCAGAGCAGTAAGGATTTATTTAGTTGGGCTCGTGAGTTTCAGAAGAAGAAAAAAATCTAGATTAATTTTTGATTGTCTGCAACTCTAGAAATTAATAGTTCGTACGAAGGAAAGTATACGACTCGCTCCAGTTTTAGACTTAAGTAAATTCTGGCTGAACAAGAGAATCACAGTAGAAATGACTTATTATTTCAGTCTTTTTCACAATTTGATAAGAATCCTAAATATTTGCTTTTGAACCTACTAGTTTTCTTTGAATAATGATTGAATATAGATTCTACAATTGTTAAATATACGTTGTAGATAATTCGTGGAACTTTCGTTGTATATTGGTTGAATTTTCAATGCATAACTTTTAATAGTAGATGGGTGGGTCAACCATTGAAAAAATGGTTAGACCAACTTCCTGTTTTCTGATATTGACAAAACGTTTAGAAATGTTTGAGACATGGTCATTTGGGAAGTGTGTGACAAAGCACACATCAACATGGGACCAACAATTTGGAAATGTTTGCACAAAATAAAATAAAAAATAGCTTTGGTCCAACTATTTTGTATACAGTGACGGTAAAACTTTTAAACACATTGTCTTACCTCTCAATAACTACTCTCTCTGCTTCGTGAACACGTTCAACACCCACAGGCATTGGTAGTATAGTTTCCCCGTTGACTTGTCCTTTCACTTGATACACAGTGCTTTTCAAACTATGAACATGTCTTGTTATATCTTCTGATACAATTCTAGGCCATCCTTTGTGGTTGTGTGGATTTGACAATAGTGGCACAAACACCTAGAAAATAGTAGAGAAAGTAGTTACTACAGACTCATATATTTACGTCAGGGATTTTTCAATTCCCCAGTTTTGTCGAGCTTAGAATTGGGGAGAAGTTCATAGGAATGCGTTTCTGAGAACGAACTCCTTTTAGAAGAACCCTTTGTTCAAGTTAGTTTTTTTGAATAACATTGGATGTGAACGGATTCAAGTTTATTTTAAAGAGGAAGGAGTAAACGTTCTCTTTAAAAGGAATTAATAAAACCAAAATCCTTTTTCTGTGAACAGAGTTCATGTAACTTATTTTGCGTGATTGTATATGAATTTCATTTTAGAAAATGCTTAAGTCTAAACTAATTTTCAACGAAGAAAAACACAATGTTATGACACGTGATTCACAACCCTTAGCACCGGCAATGTAATGTGTTTGTTTTCTTATCATGTATTCTTTCTCTCGCACATACTCATCCCTCCACCCCTACATATATATCAGCCTGCTGCGTAGCCTAGTTGGTAGCACGCTCGACTTCAGTGCGAGCGGTCCCGGGTTCGATTCCCGGTGAGGGCTCAAAAATTTCGGTGTTGACCCAACATCCTGAGGACGATTAGGGAGCTGCTGTGAATAAAAGACAGTGCTGATCACAGTGAGAGCTTCGGCTCTCTTCTCCCAACCCATCTGGTAAGCGTGGGAGCAGTAGACCAATTCTTCCATTCGGGGAGAGGCCTCATCCACTAGTGGACTGAATATGGCTGTGATTTATATATCATCATCATATTCAGCCGTTTTCTATCCACTGCTGGATGAAGGCCTCCCCCTTTTCTTTCCACATATATCGGTCTGCTGATATCCTCATCCATGTAGCTCCTGAAAAACGCTTGATTTCATCTACCAATCTTACATTTGGACGTCGTCTCGGTCGTTTCTTTTCTCTAGGAATCCATTGTAGTACATTTGTCGTCCACCTTCAATCTGTTCGTCTAGCTATGTGACCGGACCATCTACACTTCATCTTCTTCGCGGTCTTGATTGCATCCTCTACCTTTGTTTGTGCGCGAATCCATTCATTTCTTTTCCTG
>JAGDQP010013281.1:2717-48200 GCA_022664845.1 Lepisma saccharinum | reverse complement strand
TCGTTATTTACAATCTACTGTTCCTCTTGTATTAATAAATAACGTTCCTAAAGATATTAAATTTCTTTTTCACTTTTCCTTTATTTTATCATTTTAATAAAAAATATTTGTGTTCTCGCGGCGCGGCACGGGACAGACAAGAAATTTCGCGGCATAATAGTGTGCCAGTGGACACCCTTTGAGAATGATTACCGTGATAAGTCGAGTTAATGTTGAACAGGCATCGCACAGGATTTCTCGGCGAACCTATTGTGACTTCATGCACAATTATTCTTGAGCATGAAAGGAAAAGAGTATATAGATATAAACTTCTTGACAGAAGACGAAGATAAACACCCGACATAAAACTCACTAGAAGTAAAAATAAAAACTCTTCTTAAAATCTTTCTCTCATTTTCGATTTTCTGTGAGATCGACGCTAAATCAATTACTATAACAGACAATTAAAATTCATTAACCCACATTGCTTAGCGCGTTACAACCACAAGTAGTTGTAAATTGTGTTCCGAACTCCTACAAAAAATCGAAATTGAAAAATAAAAACATTTTCCATTACATTTCAGTGTGTTATTATGTCGGTTTGACTTGTCTTTTCTGAGAAGTTTTTTTTAAACGTTTTTGTGCTTTTACATTCTCAAACCCAGCTGGGGGGAAATTCCCCCCCCCCCCCTTCCTTATGCCGCCTGTGCTAAAACGGTTGTTTCGCGTTGGCAGTGATTGCCAAAAAAGAAAACGATTGATTCAACCAGGACTAATAGAAGTGTGGGGTGGGTCATGGTCCAACAAACTCCTACAACTTATGTGAGATGCTGAATAACATACTGGGCCGCTTTTATTGTCGGAAGGTTTCTCAAGAAACGGAAACAGATTCCCCAGGTTCGAATTATAACTTTCAATTTACCATGCTTCCTTTGTGGAGGATGGAAAGTGAACAATCTCTCTCTCTCTCTCCCCCTCTACCGTAGCCATGCCTTGCATGAAGGGATGGGGGAGAATGCCACAGCAAAACAACGCAATAAAATAAAACTTGGAGCAAATGATCAAATGTGGGCAGGAAAAAAAATGTGTTGAATCAATGTCAACACTCACAGAAAACTCGTGCTTCTGCTATTTCACGCTTCATCCATTATTCTAAAACAATGTTATTCACTTTCTATTTCATTGTGATGTCTCATTTTGAGTAAAGGCAATGTTCCGTCGTTTTTTCTTTGAAAAAGAAGCTGTTATTCACCAATATAAGTTTCTCTTTTACACATAAGGGAAAGGGAGGAGTTCTTTATCAATAGTAAGTTTCGTTATGCCAAACGATTAAAAAAAAAAAGATTTCAGGCACCCACAAATTTTTAGGAAAGACAGCAATAACTGCTGTTGTGCTTGAGAAAGAGGGAGGCTATGTATGTGTACCTAAACCCCTATTTTTGTCATTTTATGCTGTTAAGCAAATTTCCAGTTTCCTTCGACATTTTCATTTCCCTGAAGAAAGTATGCGGTTACAACTACACTACAAAAGAAGAGTGGAAGGAGGAGGGAGTGTAAGAAAAGAGGAACCACACCTTTTTTTCAGTATCGGCTTTTAACAAAGACTCTTATGAAAAAAAAACTGGAGGTTCCTTTTCAACCTGTCTTCCTAGAAAATCGGACTCGGACTATCCGAATTCGGACTCGGACCGTCCGAAATCGGACTCTAAAATGTCCGGACTTCGGACAGTCCGAGTCCGATGAACAAACCTACTACCAACTGGACAGATGTCCGAAGAGGCGCAAGAGACTCGCCACAAAGATCTCAGAAACTTTCGATTGCACAGCACAAGAAAACTGTCGAGAATCACAAGAAATGAAGACCTGTTTCATAGCCTTCTAATTAGCTCAGATCCAGTGATCACGTCATTACGACCCCGCGAGCATTCCAGAGCAGCAGCCATTCACCCTGAAATTTTCAAACTGATCCAGCCACCCAATATTCAAGCCACAAGCGATGAAGACATTCATTTTCTGACAGTTCTGACACTTCTAATGATACTGAGTGGTGACATCGTATATCCTATGTAACATATAGTATTTTGTTTCATTTTCTGACAGTTCTGATGATACTGTGTTCTATACTCGTATTCACTATGCAGAACTTTTCTTTTTTTTTTTTTTTTTTTTGTTATTCTCGTGTTCTGATAGCTCTGCTGATACTGATTGGTAATATCACATGCCTATGTAATATAAAATTCTTTTCCTCATTTTATGCAATTCTGATGATACCGAGTACTAAAGTCATATGTACTATCCACAAGTATATGTTGTTTTGTTAATCATGTTCTGATGATACTCACTCTCATTATAATGTTTTCTGTTACGTAATCTTTTTTCTTCTCATTTTCTGACAGTTCTGCTGATGTTCAATACTAATATCATTTGTACTATATCAAATAATAGGGTCAAGATTGGTATTATCGTGACATAGGTAATATCGTGATAGTTTCTTTTTTTTCTTCTAGTCAACACTTGTGTTTTTGCCTGGGGTCGTTTTTCTCACTTACTGGCAGGATCTTTACTAAACACGTACGAACGACAACCAGCTTCTCGCGCGCGAGGTTATATCGTGACAGGATAATGCAAAACTATCATGATATAACCTAATATCACGATCATACCAACCTTTACCCTATGTTTTTTGTTCTTGTCAACACCTTTTTCCCTTCGGTCAACCACTTTTGCTTATTATTATGACTTTTCATTCTTTATTTAATTTTGTCCCGCTAGATTCCGGAAATCGTACACTGCGCGGCGGTCCGGAAGTGGCCCGACGACCAAACGCCACTTGTGGCTGCACGCCGACCTTCCCCCTCTACTTCCCGACTACTGGTTTGGGATCTGCCTATCCCCGACGCCGGCCCCACCAAAATCCCCAAACATTTGCAGTCTTTGTCGGCTTTTGGCTTCCTGGGTCAGTGCAAGTAGAGTTTCTACGCCATCATACTATCCAAATGCAACTGTGGTATCTTCAAAGAGACCACATTTTATTTCTGTGAAACAGTCAAATATAAGGCTGTAGTCATCTGTAATGTTTAGACCTACCAAAAGAGTGTCTATACTGAAAAAATTATTTGGTTAAATGACATCCCTTTCTTTCTAACAGGGCTCACACACGGCCTTTCGTCGAAAAGTGCAGGATTTCGGGCTTAAATATCTAATTAAAAAACTGAAATTTAAAGGAAGCCTTGTTACTGGTCAGCTCACAACCAATATTGCAACTTTTATTTCTAATTGGTTTGGTTAGTGCAAGTAGATTATATGTGTATATGCAGCTTCACATTACTACACTGATTGAAAAGCCCACTTTTAACTCCCATGAACAACTTTATTCTTTACCAAACCACTCAAAAATAATAATAGCCATTTTTACTGTGATTTGAGCACTTACAAAACTTCCTCGAGACCAAATTTCAGTGTTTTTTATGATGGTCCATTTGAGATATTTTAGACCCAAATCCGTCATTTTTCCTGTAACTAAAAGGCGCTGTGATTCAACGCCACGGATTTTTCTACACAATCATCCTGCTGATAATTCTAAACATCACAAGAGAAATTGCAGTCTTCTATTCAGCTTCTTCCCCAAAACATGGTGACCTTCGTAAAGATATCATATTCGCAGTTGCATCTTATGGCGAAGAAAATCCGCTGGTATTGACCAAACCATTACAAAATATAAGTTGCAATTTCTACTGTTAGTTGGTCATATACAAAGATACTTCGAAACCACATTTCATATTGTTTCACGAGGACGCATATGAGATATTTAACCCCGAAATCTGGACCTTTTTAAACACCCGTAGAAAAAATATGTGTGATTTAGGCTAGAAACTCTTTTGGGAGGTCTAAACATGACAAAATTTTGCAGAATTTTATTCAACTCCTACACCCCAAAACCTTGGTTTAAAATTGAATTTTATACAATTCGTAACTCATTTTTCAGCCTAATTTTTAGAATAAAGAAATTAATTGTAAAAGACGGAATTCCACATCTTTAAAGTACACTTCAAGAGCTACCTAATGGTTTTTAATTTAGCTCTCTGGTTCGTCTAATTTTTTAGATATTTCCGTACATGTCTACGGGGGTAAAAACCGTCACCCGCCATGTTGGAAATATGATCGCCCCGGGAGATATAAAACCATAACATTTCTCGAAAGTCGTTCTGATATCTTCAGGTATGTAGGAACCAACATACAAAATTTTTCTTTTTTTAATTGTGATGTAACCATTTTTTTATAATTGGATGGTTTGTCAAGAAATGACCCAATTTCACTATAACTAAACCTAAACCAATCTAATCATCTTTATCTAAAATCACTGGATGTATAAAATGGTCCACTTAGCGTGACTCAATCTGGTGGGGTTTTAATAAGACAAATCTTGGCAATATTTTCGTAGTTGGAAAAGTAGCTCATGGTTAAAACCTTTGCTTTTTAAACCAATGCCACACGGACATGAATTCGAGCCCTGGTCAGGACAAGCATATTTTCCTTCTGGTTAATAACACAATAGTAACTTCTCTTCATCAGAGAACAAAGTATAGAATTTGGAACCAAGTCACAGAGAGATTAAAGCCTCACCACATCCATCGAAAAACAGCATTTAAGAGTACTGAACTGAAAACCTGTGGAAAGAAACTAAAATACAGTTTGGTGTCCTCATCGTTCGTGCTTTGGGGATACTGAACTTGCTGTCTGCAACAATGATCCGACTTTGGATATTTTCCCCTTGTAACATTCTTTTCTTTGAACAGCCTTTGACTATTTCAAGAAGGTAAATGAGAATATGGAGACGTGACTTCCGTATGACAAATAGCTGCAGACAAATACACTACACGCAATTGTTTATTGTTATTACACGATTTAATTTCTTTGTATCTAACATTCACATATAGTATACCGACATTCTGTCAACACCCACCACCTCTCTGATGTTATATTTTAAACATAATAATTACTTATGTCCTGAAATGATTGTATGAATATATATAGAACTCTCCCGACAGGGTGACCGAGCGGTCTGCGGCGGTAGGCCATCTCATCGGCTCGAAGGTCCCGGCATGGGTATGGATTTTAACAGCTAAAGGCGAATCGTGACGGACCGAAGTCCAAAGTTACTAGACTGGCCCATATTAAAAAAAAAAAAAAGTTTACATATAATACTGATTTATTTTAACGTAATTTTTTAACTGCTTATTCATTCATGCTTTGAGGGATATATCATTACAAACAAAAAAGTGTCCCGAACGGGGTTCGAACCCAGAATCTCTCGATTAGAAGCTCTACCACTGAGCTAACATGAACATACTTGCCAAGCTCCTTCTGAAGAAACATGACTGAATTTTCGATGTCCAACACAATGGTATTCATATACGTTGCGAATGCTGTTGTTTTGTCTCCCCTTTGTCTTGTTTATTGTACTATGAATGCGAAAAATATGTTTGCTGTCTTTGCTTTCATTGGAGATGTTCTTTTACGTATGGAAACGTAGGTGACAAAACCATCATGTGATCAGATGTATGCATAGTTTCGAAATACTGTATCATTACGTATTTCAATGAATGTTACTTTTTTCTACACTTAATAACATTTTAACATCTTATTGCACTTAAAAGAAGAAACATTTTTTTTCAAATGCGAATGTTCACCGCATCTTTGAGGGCTCGAACCTGGCATCTTTGGTTTACTGTTTCCGAAGATACCCAGAGAATTTTCAGCTCAAAACAGCCTAATCAATGCGGTCAACTTTTTTGAAATAGGCTGTACAAATTAACGAAACAAGTTTCTTCATCAAAAAGATAATATAATATTGCACATTGTGTTGCTGAAAGTGCAGAATTATTTTTAGTTTGGGGATATTTACAATTAAGAAAAGTGAGGTGAATAAAAAACTGAAATTCGGTCAGAAACCGTAAATGCTCACAAACAGGGTAATAAGTCCTAGCAAGAAAAAGATTAAAAGAATTTAAAATTATGTTTAGTCAATTACGCAATATTAAATGATCCTTAAATTGTTTCTCAGAATATTATTGCATAGAAAGACATCTCTTACAATTGACTGCCACACTGAAATGAAAAATTTGTTGAGACTTTAAAATGTTAAATATATTGAGGCGTAACTCATAAGAGGCAGTATATGACAGCAGATAAATTAAGAAGAAGAAGAACAGCAACAAAGATTACCGTAACAGACCATGATATTATCATGGCTGATTACCTTGCAAGTTTAGTGCTCCCGAGTTTCTTTGAAATGCAGTACTACACAGGCAACTTCTTAATTTTTTTTTCTTCCGTCAACGCCATACCTCGTTGGGAAAGAAGTTACTTCTGCCATTTTATTTTATTATTATTTTTAATGCCAAACATACGAGGAAATGGTATTGCGCAAGATTCGTTACGGCTAGGCCAGCATCTCATAGCAATATTAAGATGTGGGTCCATTTGGGTGAGGAAATTCAACAGCATCATCTCCCTCGTCTTGATTAATCTCCGAATCATTCCAAAGTACCTCAACAATGATGATACTTGCAAGCGACAAAACATCCAGGAAACAGATCATCAGCATTCACGGGAAATTTGGGGAGGCTCTTCAGGTTGAAATAAGCTCGGGTATTTCATCACTGCTCATTCTTGTAGAATTGTGCCTGTAGAATTCAGTGGTTTAAAGTTGTGGAAATTGCGAGTTCGAGGGAGAGTCTGAACACCTTTGAAACTTGTTTCTGGGGAAGAGCGGAGTATGTCTACGTCTTCCCTTGCAATATAATGGAATCTGACCTTTTCAATTTTCTTGTCACAGAAATCAAAAAATGTTTTCGTAGTAGTAATCTCTTTGTCGAGGGGTCTCTGAAGACGTTTTGCAGTCCCACCAGTATCGTCACATTCTGATTTGCCATGACTAGTGGCAAAGAATGACCACTGTGCCTTTATTTAGAAGTATTCCTGATGATGGCAGAGATTTAGGAAATTGAACTTACCATCTTCTCTCCGTCAGCACTACCACAAGATACACAATACAACATTCAGAAACCCAGTGGTACCCTTGTATCTCATCTTGGATGATGAATGAAAGGTTTTCACTGAAATCTAGTAGAATAGCGGCAGTGTGTGATGGAAGGTTTTCTTTAAAAATTTTGTATCAATGTGTACCTTGAAATTCCGTATGTTTGTGTGACCTACTTTCCTTGAATGTGAAATGCAGATCAATTTAAAAAAACTACACACATAATATTGGATTACGAACAAATTTGTACAAAATGTTTAGCGGTAGCCATATTTTCCCCCACGATGTCCAAAAAAAGTGCAATTTTCCTTACAAGGAGTAATATATATATATATATATATATATATATATATATATATATATATATATACCAGGTGTATAAGCTTAAATCCGCTGCTTGCCCATAGATGGCGTTCGTGAGTGTATGAAGCTACTACAATGGGCACGCCAGACCTATTGTGTGGATGAGTTAGACTTCTGGCAACACGAATCAGTGCACATAATCAGTAAGTGCAGACAACAACACACAGTGTTCCGTTGGTAAGCATGGCTAGTTTTGTGCCAGAAAAAGAGCATATGCGGGAAGCTATGCTTTTCTGCTTCCATTTGGAGAAATCGGCTGCCGACGCGCATCGAATGCTTGTGGAGGCCTATGGTGACAGTGCTTTATCGGAAACAACGTGCCCAGATTAGTTTCGTCGGTTCAAAGACGGCAATTTTGACCTGAGTGACAAGAAGCGTGAAAATCGGCCCAGAAAGTTTGAGGACCATCAATTGCAGGCGCTGTAGGACGAGGGCGATACCCAATGGCAACAAATGCTTGCCGAGCAATTGGGCGTTACTCAAGAAGCTATTTCCATGCGTTTACGTGCCATGGGAAAGGTTCAGAAGATCGGAAAATGGGTGCCGCATGAATTGACCGATCGGCAGCTGGAGAGACGCCAACACACATGTGAAATGTTGCTTGCCAGACAAAGAAGCAAGTCGCATCGGATTGTGACGGCCGATGAAAAGTGGATATATTTCGCGAATCCGAAACGCCAGAAATCGTGGGTTGATCCCGGCCAACCATCAACATCTTCCTCGAGACCAAATCGCTTCGGACGGAAGACGACGCTGTGTGTTTGATGGGATGAACAGGGTATCGTCTACTTTGAGCTGTTGCAACCGGGTCAAACTGTCAATGCCCACCGCTACCACCAACAACTGATCAACGTGGACCGTGCTCTGTGTGAAAAAAGGCCGGAGTATCAATAAAGACATGGCAAGCTGATTCCTTCACAACGCCCCATCGCACACGTCAAAAGTGGTCCAAAACTACTTGGAGACACTTAAGTGGGAGGTGCTACCCCATCCCGCATATTCACCAGATCTGGCCCCTACAGACCATCTGTTTGCGTCGATGGGCCACGCCCTCGCTGAGCAGCACTTAGATTCGTATGCAGACGTCCGAAAATGGCTTCAAGAGTGGTTTGCCTCGAAAGAGCAGGACTTTTTGCCGTGGTATCCACAAATTGCCCGAGAGGTGGGCAAAATGTGTAGCTAGCGAGGAAAAGTACTTTGAATAACTTGCTTTGTGCTTTCTATGAACACACCATGTGTTTTGCGGACTAAAAACAGCGGATTTAAGCTTATACACCTGGTGTATATATTCTTTGTCGAGAAGGAACATGTTTGTAATAATTTTCAACATCAAAAACCTGGTTCCATCATACCCACATGCTGAAAATTCAATTTTCGAAACCTAGTTTTTCCACAAAAAAAAAAAAAAAAAAACTAGACTACAAGTATATTTATGAATTGATTTATGCATTTACATAGCTTTTTTTTTTAGGTCGTTGGTGTATTTTTCTCTGAGATCCTCACCATTTCATCGACTAACGTGTAAAATTTCAAAGAGATCTGATCATTCGTTACAGACAAAAAAAAATGTACACAAGGATATCTCTTTCCGGTCTCACGAGGGGCAGACAACGCTAACTTTGAGGTACTAAAAAATCAGAACTGTCTGATAGAGGGGGAAAAAATCGGAGGTTTCTTCCAACAATAAGGGAAGGTTGTACACCAAGTTTCATCAAAATCTGAGATGGTGGGTGACAAAACTCTCGTTATTGCATTGATTTGACACGGAATGACCCTTACTTATTTTGGTTTTTACTAATTACTTAATTTTGCGTGTATGCAGACCGTGAACGGTGGCTTTAAAAACCCAGAACCAGTCTTCGAAATAAATTTAAAAACGGGTTAAAACAGTTATATAAAACGCGCTCTTGCATATCACAAACTAATAATAGACATCCCATTCGCAAATCTCGTCAATTAAACAAAACGTTAACAATTCAACTTTATCTTGCTATTGCCTTATCAATAGTTATTTTTCAGTTCATATTAATGCTATTACATAATCTATTTCTTACATCTCAATGTAAATGTCTTTTCCTAACCCCTCACACACAGTAAATAGATAGAATAAAAATAGGGGGAAACCTCTCCCCCTGTGTCTCTATTATACACCTAAACAAACAAAAACACAGAGAGAAGGGCAACTAAAGGAAGAGTCAAACACGAGAGCATCTAAGAAATGGAGAATGTGAAGGAAAGTGAAAGAGAAATAGATTAACCATGAAACAATTTCATTGGTGTATTACGATAACACACATACTTAGTAATCTCTCGATTGTCCAATGATTTGCATTTCGTAGCCAGGGCATAATTCTCATACAAGTACGATTTGAAACAAAAAAATGGTGGCTTAGCTGAGATCGAACTTGGATCTACATATTCAAAGGCCAACACGTTAACCGTTATATTAATTCGGACAATGCTCTGTCTTCCTTAAGATCACGTTATAATTGTATTTGTCAGCATCAGAAGAAAGGAAATTCACGCCAGTGGCATCTGAAAGTCTTACTCACTGGTTTCAAGTCTTCACTACTTTGTGCGTCTTTTTAGAAGCTTTTTCAATGTCACGCTCAATTTGAAGTAATATGCAAGACCATTTGGTTGCTTGCTTGCAAATTCTATACTCTTGTCATTTGATGAAGAGAAGTTACTATTGTCTTATTGACTAGTAGGAAAAAATGCTTGATCCGACCAGGACTCGAACACATGTCCCTGTGATACTGGTTTAGAAAGCAAAGGCTTTAACTATAAGCTATTTTTACAGCTAAAGAAAAACTGCCAAGATCTGTCTTATTAAAACACCACCAGATTTAGTCACACACAAAATGGACCATTTAACATAATTGATTTTACGTAAGGAAAATCAGATTGGTTTAGGTTAGTAATAGTGAAACAACCTTACTACTTGCAGTCTAACATAACTGATATCCCTTTAAATGACTCGCTGCATATGTTAAAAGATATAGAGTCAATGTTATCCTCAAAAGGAAGTGAATTAGAAGAATAACAAAAAGGTAGTGTTGAAGGCAAATTCTGTAAAAGTGTTAGGGTCAATACGATCAAGGGAGAGGTAGGTAGCAACGATCATGCACTGAATGGTAGGGATCCACGGATCAAATACAACATTCAATCTTGTAATAGCTATTCTAAGGTATTTACAGACGCTCCCATATTAATCGAAGGTGAATCTGTTGGTAAAAACCTGGGTGACTGTACAGGGATTTCAGAGGACAACATATCACAATCTATGCAGAACCAAGTGAACCCAAAAAAGTACAAAGGTGCTAAATAATTATGCACATACCCTCGAGGAAAAAATACTTAAAGACGCAACCACAAGTACGATAGGTGATTTCGTCGGTCATCCGGTGAGTGAAGGTAGGAATGCTTATAAAGATGGGTCATCACAAACTATTCAGGATCAAACGATCACTAAACATACAAAGGTGGTAAAAAATGGTACATCCACCTCGGGGAATAATGTTAACAATGAAAATATAGACAAGGCTTCCAGAATCCAAGAATTATTAATTAATATTAAACTGCTGGAAGAAAAACTTATTAAAGACAAGCTACATTTTTTCGAATTTACTTGAAAACCAAAAATTAGAAATTTACATAAGTGACAATGTTATTGTTGAACTAAACATCAAAATTGAGCAATTGCAAATAACACTTGTACAAAAGGACCTGTTGCTGGCTAATACACAAAATAGTAAAGACAGGCTACCTGCTGATGTAAAGATTCCTGACCCAGCTGTAACCTCAGTGTAGTAAAACTAATTCTGAAGGAAGGCCACCCTCGCATTTTATTTCTAGAGTAGGTAACTATTCTGAATTTAATCCTTGTATACGATTTTTTTTTATATATGCTGACAATCATGGCCGCGGATTAGTCAAACTCTTATCAACAAAGAGTCATGAGTATTATCAAGCCAGGTGCTCGTTTTTCAGAAGTTACAAAAAATCTTGTAAAAGACGCCCAAGGATTAGGAAAATGTAACATAGTTGTTCTGCCTGCAGGTTCAAATGATCTGTATAGAAATAATGCAAAGCCTTTTCTTAGAGAGTTAAAAAGGATATTATCTTACTTATCTTATGTTAATGTACTAATATGTACAATACCTCATAGATAAAACCTACAAAAACAATCGATTATAAATAAAGAAATGAAAAATCTAAACATCAAAATTGTTAACCTTAAGAAACACTTTAGAAATTTACACGTATTGGATATTAGTCAGATAGGAAGAAGGTTTCATACTAAGCATGGATTCAATCTAAATGTTTTAGGTAAAAAACTTTTATGTAATGAGTTGCTTAATCAAGTTACAAACTTGAACAAAGATGTAAAAAAAAAACTATACTATACCTCTCCCTTTCCATGAACAGGGAAACTTGAAAGCCCCCATGCAATGCGAAAGGATTCTACCATTATTACACGGTCCTCCCCATAATTTATATGGAGGAAAGCCAGTGGCTTTACCTTGGTAAAGTCAGGGAAACTTCTAAGGTTACCTGCAGCAAAATCGCTGCAGAGTTATACCTCAGGTATTCCTTCATCCCTTTGTACAAAAATTGGAATCAAAATTTCCAATATTACCTTTTCCAATAAACAGAGAGTACGTAAGTAAACAACTAAGGAGTTCAAAAATACTCCAAAAATAGGCGTAAATAATACTTTTACAATTTTACATTTAAATATGCAGTCCCTACGAAACAAACTTGGTGAATTGGAGATTCTACTTCATGATTTACCTTGTAATCTGGTTTGTTTGAATGAGCACTGGTTTGAAAAAAACAGACGAAATAAATTTATATAACCCAGAAAATTATAATTTGGTAGACTACTTCTGTAGGAATGACAATAGCTATGGTGGTGTGGTAATTTATATACGTAAAGATTGTAATCTGGTATACGAAGAAATAGAATTAGCTAAACTTACTTCATTTTCCATTTTTGAGTTAGTGGGTATTAAAATACAAAAATAAAAACAATCTTAATTTCACTGTACAGAACACCAAATTCGATTTAAATGCGTTCTTGAACTGCTTGGAAGCCCTTTATGAGATACTAAATAAATTCAAGGATTTTAAATTGATAGTTGTTGGTGACATTAATATAAATGTCCTGAAAAACTCTACCGTTGTTGATAAATTGAAAAGCACGCTGATACTCACTGGAATGGAGTATAAAAATGACCTTGTAACGAGAAATCAAGCGTGCCTAGATAATGTAATAACGAATATTACAAATAACTATACATCTTGTGGTACTATTTAGCCTAAAATATCTGCCCACTCTGGTGTTTGGGTTATATTTGAAGCAGATACTGAACTTACTCCTGCTAAAGACATGTATATCAAAAAAAAAAAAAACGTTTTCTAAATGGATTTAATTTAGAAGCTCTACGTATGTATTGGAGCTCCGTAGATTTTAATGATATATTTAATCTTCCCCTACATATTAGTCAAGCAAATCCCCTTGAATCTGCGTGGGATAGGTTTCTGGAGATTATAAAGTACGCTATCTCTCTCTGCTGTCCTGTAAAATTCAAAAGAACGGATATGTCATTCGGGACGAAAAACAGGTATCCCTAGTATACAGCAAAATTGAAACGAATAAGGAGATTATTATATTTTCTCTATGTCCAAATTAGTAGAGGTAACAGAAATTTAGAAAACAAATATAAAATCCAAGAAATAAATAGGGCAAAAAGAAATTACAACGATATCTTCATTGAAAATTCTTCTAATAAAGTTAAAGCAGCGTGGAAGATAATAAATACAAATGCAGGTAGGAAAAGACATGGTAAAATTGATACAACACCGGATGAATTTAGTAATTTTTTTAATCATGTCATTCCTAATCCTAGTGCAAGGTAATATGATAACTCTTTGGATCCTTCGCAACCCACTTATGATGGTAAAGCCAATGAAAACCTGAGGATATTCGAAATGTCTTTTACTACTCCATCAGATATTTTAATCGAAATGAAACTGAAAAACAAGAAAAGTGAAGACATTTATGGAATGTCGACTGTATTATTAAAGCATATTATTAACCTAACTGCCATCACTCTTTCTATTATTATTAACCACTCTTTGAGCGTAAATAAATATCCTAGATGCCTAAAAGAAAGCTATTGTCCCAAGTTTCAAAAAGGGGGACAAACATAAACCGGACAATTATCGTCCAATAGCGATCCTTCCTATTGTATCCAAAATATTTGAACAGTTAATTTTAAATGACTTGATAACATTTACCGACTCACAAAAGCTACTACATGCTGCTCAATTTGGATTTAAAAAAGGCTTATCTACAATAGATGCTGTAGAAAATATTGTCAAAAAAATACACGACAATCTAAATAAAAGGCTTATTATATCTATAGCATTAATTGACCTAAGCAAGGCTTTTGACTCGATTTCGTATAGAACTCTTTTAAATAAATACGCTATGGGATAGCTCATACAGAATATAACCTTTTCAGCGTCATTCCTTGACGAAAGTGAACAGACAGTCAAAGTAAACAATAAATTTTCAAATCCAACTATAGTAGGTAAAGGCGTTCCACAGAGCTCGGTTTTGAGCCCGTTTTTGTTTTTAATGTATGTAAATGACTTTCCGACGTTCACTGAAGTTTTATCAAGCCTTGTGTTGTACGCTGACGACACCACCCTAATTACGAGTAGCAGAGATATTGAGACAACACGTAACTTAACAGAAATTAGCTTAAATAAAGTAATATTGTGGTTCACCCAAGTGTCTTATGCTAAATAAGGAAAACACTGAAAATCTCGTATGTTCATTAAACGAAAATATACTAAAAAAAATAATGTAAAAAAATCAGTTAAAATTCTGAGTATCCACATAGACCAGAAGTTAACTTGGGATGTACATACCAAGCACCTATCAAGGACGCTTGACAAAAACTTATATGTACTGAAAAGCTTAAAGAATTCAATTTCCGGAAAATACCTAAAAATGGTCCATTTTGCGCTAATACATTCACATATTCCGTACGGAACCCTTCTTTGGGGAAAATCATACGGTGCAAAAGAAATATTTATCTGGCAAAAAAAAAATCTATTAGATGTCTTAAGGGTTTGAAAAATTTTGACTCATGTAAACCTGCCTTTCAAGAGTTAGGTATCATGACACTGACTTGTATCTATGCACTCCAATGTTTGCTTTACATCAAAAGCAATAAGGAATTTCACACCCTATCAGGAAGAGAAAATAACTACCGTACGAGACATGGCCACAACATTTGTTCTCCTTACTCCCGTTTAAACATTACTCAAAAAAGCTACATAACTACTGGAATAAAATTGTACAATATTTTACCCATAAAGTTATAGGAACTACGTTTGAAATTATTTAAATCTCATTTGAAACACTGCTTTATTCAGTCCAGCGCTTATAATATGGATGAATTGGTAGACTTTATAAAAAAAAAATATGTAAAATTGACTGAAAATTTGTATTTGCACGTACGGTAAAATTCACTGCTTCCTGTTTTGAATACGCAGAAGCTTAAATTCGTTTATCTTTGGTATATTCTATAGACTGTATCTATTAAAAGGATTTTAGTATGATTAGCGTAATTATCTTATAAATTTTTATAAATTAAATTTTATGGTGTTCTACTTCATAGATGTGATTACTTATATCTTATGTAATCTAAAGCATGTTTCTAATATCTGGTGTAGTAAAAAGTAATCCATTATTTTTGCATGACATTGAAGGCTTGACTTACCATAGTTATAATGATCCGAATTAGGTCACATATGCGCCGTTTTGTTCGATAACGTGTTGCCATTTGGAAGGTAATATCATGATGCCTCCTCTCTCATAGAAGCCCTTATCCCTATTGGCAAAAAATTGAGACAGTCGATTTTCACAATTCTCTCTTGAAGCGAATTTCTCACCAGCAAACGTGTTCGCCAATGACAGGAACAGATGGTAATTACTCGGTGCCACGTCCGGACTATAAGGTGGATGCATAAGAACCTCCCAACCAAGCTCCCGGAGCTTCTGGCGAGTCACTATCGATGTGTGTGGCCTGGCGTTGTCCTGGTGGAACACAATGCCTCTCCTATTGGCCAAAGCTGGGCGCTTCTGGGCGATTGCTGCCTTCAGACGGTCCAATTGTTGACAGTATAGTTCCGAGTTAAGGGTTTGGCCGTAGGGGAGCAGCTCATAGTAGATAATTCCCTGCCAATCCCACAGCAAAACCTTCCTGGCCGTCAATCCTGGCTTGGGCACAGTTTGCGCCGGCGCACCGCGCTTCGACCACGACCGTTTTCGCGTGACGTTGTCGTAAGTGATCCATTTTTCATCACCAGTCACCAACTGCTTCAGAAATGGTCGCTTTTATTGCGATTCAGCAGCGATTCGCAGATGGAAATTCGGTCCATGAGGTTTCTTTGCGTTAACTCGTGTGTCACCCATACATCAAGCTTCTTTGTGTATCCAGCCTTATGCAAATGGTTCCACACGGTTTTTTGTGCAATGTTTAGCTCTTGGGCAATCGAAACAGTGCTTACATGACGGTCGGACGCGACAATGTCCATGATTTTATCGACATTTTCGACACTTGGCCTTCCAGTGCGTGGTACATCTGTGACGTCAAAATTACCGGAACGGAATCGACGAAACCGAAATTGCGCGTGATTGCTGTTACAGTATAAGGACCATAAACACTATTCACATTTGCAGCCGCCTGGCTTGCGTTTTCGCCTTTATCGAAGAAAAACTGTAAAATATAGCGTATTTTCTCCTTGCTAGTGTCCATTTTGACGCGCGCTCACACAACACTGAGTCAACTCATCACAACTATCTGAACAGTGTTTGTAGTACGCAATCTCATCGTTTGAACGCCATCTCGTTGAACCCGATCGAACTTATACAACGCGAGATACAGATCACTAAAGCCATCTATTGGCAAAATAATGGATTACTTTTTACTACACCAGATATTTACCTATATATGCAAAATGTAACAATTATGCCCAAACAAATGAGATACGGTATAAATTATTTTGTTTTAATGTATACAAATGTTATATAAAAATCCTTATATTATATGACTGAATTCATATTTTATATTGATATATATTTGTCAAGATACTGTATATGATTTGAACGATGATTGATAGCAATTGTATTGCTCAATAATTGAATAGAACAAGTGAAATGAATTGAATGCATCACCAATAGCAGAGCTTCTACAATAAAACGTACATCCGTACGTATTCTTCAGTAGCGTCGTTCCATTTAACCTTACAGTAGTATTAGCAGCATAATCAAACATAAACGCAGGACTGAATACGTAACTCTTTATTATATCGAATCACTACCATGGATTCTGGTACTCAGGTACGTCCGTATACTCAGGCCTACCATATTGCTGTATATAGATCGTAACTAAGCATTTGTTTATTAGTTAGTCTAAAACAAAAACATATCAAAAGTGCATTTAAAATAACCGGTCTATAGCAACCAATTGACGTCATCAAGCAAGTCAATGTACCATAGTCCAAAATACAGCTAACACCAAATCTTTAGTGACAAACTAAAATGGCTAACCGAGCCGATATGTAACTGCTTGCAATCGCAGTGGTCATGTTGGTAGGATTTCCAGTCGCGGTGCAGGACAGCTTCACAGAATTGAAGGACACCTGGACAGTGCTCAGTACTTACACATCATGAGTAACATCAAGGTGCCATCAGTATAGGTACTTTATCCTCATGGTGTCATTCAGTTCCACCAAGACCAGTCTCCAATACATACTTCCCGTGCAGTTCAGGAATAGTTCACAGGGCAGCCTGAGATTGATTTAATTGACAGGCCGTCTCGTGAAGCAGACCTCAATTCCATGGAAAATATGTGAGCAGAAGCAGCAGACTAATAATAGATTCCATGTCCAATAAATGCCGACGGGTCTTGGACACAATATTAGTGTACCCACCCCAACTCCCAAAACAGCCCCTGTAAGGGCTACCAAAACTTTTCTGAAAATGTTTATCGTAGCAAACCACTCATTGTATCCTATTCTTGTGCAATTCTACTAATAAAGTAAATGTCTCGGTTGGATTTGAACTCAAGACCTTATGACTGGGAATCCCGCGCTCTACCACTGAGCGCATGAATACCCTTGCTAACCCCTTTTAAAGAAACATGACTGAATTTCCAGTGTTCGATTAAACAATGATATTCATATCCGTTGAAAATGTTGTATTAAAATTGGGATATTCCGAAACCCCTCGGATCTCGATTTAGCAGAGCTTGGTACACATTTAAACAGAAAATGGTAATGAAAAAGTTTCGAATTTACTTCCATTACTCAATTAGTGAAAGGTAGATTTATAAGGTTACTTTCCTACAACCCTGTCAAGTTTTTATGCCGTAAAACTTCGGTAAACTATATTTTTATATGGGCCAGTCTAGTTAGTAACTTTGGACTTCGATTCGCCCTTAGCTGTTAAGTGTTAAAATCCACACCCATGCCGGAACTCGAACCTGGGACCTTCGAGCCGATGGCCTACCGCCGCAAACCGCTCGGCCGGCTTTTATGCCGTATTTTGTATTTTTCATTATGGGATTCTCACTTTCTACAATTGCAAAATTCTCAAATTTCGTCATTCTGGGATTCGGAAATTGAATTAATGACTTCCTAATGCTACCCATTCGATACCGCTGGTTCTTATACAAGGTCTGAACAACAAATTTGGACAGAATATTGAAAGGTACCAATGAGTTTCGAAGCAATCCCGCCTGCTTATTTTAATTACTTATTCGTAATACTACAAACATGTCATATTAGATTTCTCGGGGCACGTAAGTGTAAATTTTAGCCCTTGATTTCCTTTGTTACATTTCCCTTGCACAAATTTCTAATTTTCTATCTCTCTCTCTCTCCTTTTCCTGTTTTTCGCTATATAAGCTTATCTTTATGGCTCTGTGTTACTGGCATCCATCGTCTTATTTCTTCTCTTTGTGTTTAAATTTCTTCGCTTTGCCTACTTTTGTATGATATTTCACGCAAACTTTCCTCCATTCCATCGGTATGAATTTATACATGTTTCGAGAAATTCTGTGCAAACTCAATGCTGATTTTAGTTTCAGAGGAGGGAAGAGAAAGAATAAGCTTTTACCTGAAGGGGGTCCTACTTAGGGACCCCGGCCCGACTTTGGTCACTTTTCTCAATACTGCATATCTGTCACTAAAATACAATTACGTATGTTTCAGTTTCTCGCGTAAAGTGTGAAGAGATATACTAATAATTTCAAAAAGATTAAAACAAATACCATCCCATTTTTTGTACATATATCATTGTGTTGTACTGGATGTAACATTTTCTACCGCTATATTCTTCGTTGATCCTGTTGATTCTTCCTTTCTTGTGGACCAATGCTGCGAAAATAATGTTGACTAAATAAACAGCAGCTCTTATGAGCATATACGTTCGTTTGCAATCGAAAAATCACGTTTTGTACAATTAAAAAAAGACAAATAGCATATGTTCATACGGTCTTTTGACATTAGAATTACTCCGAAGCTGAAGATTTTTCTCGTAATTCCCATGACACTGAAAACTCATTTTTGGAAAACCTTGAAAACTATGAACTTAGATAATTTCATTGACTTTTCATTCATTTCCCTGACAATATAACAAGGTCACTTCATATACTATTTTTAATTTCCCTGATTTTCACTGACTTTCAGATCTATAGGAACCAGCTTAAGAGAATATTTCCCAAACTTGTAGAAATGTCCCTTCTATACGTAATATCTACGAACGAAAATTAAAATTCGGATACACAATACCCATTGGGTTACGAAAGTATCCATCTTAGGAATAAAACGAGGGACCTATATAACTTGGTTATATTTCTGTACTTGGAATTTCTTGTCAGCGAGAAGATATATTTTTTTCAAATATTACAGTTCTGTAGATAAATATAAGGGCAATATATTTTCCACGAAAGTACGTCATGTTATTATGCACATGTCTCCAAATCAACAAATATATAGACGTTTCAATATATTTATTTTTACAATAAGATAGCGTTGGCAAAAACCATGTTTTTTAAAAAAGAAAAAAAAATTTAGTTTAAACCATTTTTTAAAATCCTTTGCTTTATTTATTATATTACATATGGATAGAAATAAGTTTGTTTCTCCTTAATGTCCTTATGCAGCAGCGGGGTTATGAAAGACGGGACCTACAGCTTAAAGTGGAATCCGAACCACTATTCGATTTGCATCTGAGAGAAAATGTCCTCCACCTGGTCTCTATGAAATAACAGACATTAAGGCAAGCAGAAGGATACAATTTGGTTTCGTTTCTTTTGTTTAGGCTTAGTGTCCTTATGTTATGAAGGACAGGACCTACTGCTTACAATGACAATGCAACCACTACTCGGTTTGCCCTTCAGAAAAATTCTGTGATCCCATCGAGAATTGAACCCCTTGATTACAAGGTGAAAATGATATATAACTAACGCACATGGTTTAATATGTGGAATCGTCACCATTAAGTTCACACTATTAGTTATATTTTTACTTTTTTTTTTTTAAAAAAAAAAGCAAGGTTTAAACCAATCAGCCACCCAGCAATACGAAAAGTTAGTTGAAGATATCCATCAAAACTTTCATCCATAGCTCTACCAGATCTACCATTGGTGCATTAGATCGTACCAATAGGCAAACTCAAGAATTCGGAATAGGAAGAATACTACAACACATACACACACTCTAGCCAATGAAATTCCTAATCTTCATTTTTTTAATAGACAAAGCATATTATCAATGCCTGATACTCCGAACAGTAAGGTACGTCTTTTAAGCTAATCTTCAACACCAAAAATTTATCTTGCCAAGCAACGCAACATGGAAATTCAAACAAGTGTCATAGAGTTATTAGAGAATAGTGCAAATAATATTAAATTGTATTTTCAACTGTATAATGGACAATGTTAAAATGTACAGAAAAAGTTAAATGTATAGTTATATTTCATTAGGAAGAGAACGGAGGAAAGATTAATTCACCAATATATGAAATATTCAAAACAGGATGTAATATGCATTCCAAAAAGCAGAGAAATAATATCTCAACAGCTAAAGATCGATAGGTCAAAGAAAGGTATGTTACATGCAGGTGTTAGATTGTTTGGTCGTGTGAGTGTGAGACGATCAAATGACTGGTATTAAGTGAACATCCGTTTACAGTATAAACACCAGGTGGATTCCGAGTTTGGTATGTTGTTCACGTGATCAGAGGACAAGCTTCAAAGAAAAACAATTAATAAAGTAATGTGTGCCAGGTGTTTAAGAATCAAGGATAAATTAGAAACAAACAGGAAACCCATTCCATTCTTTAATATTAGCACAAGTGATGATAAGCTGCCTACAGCAAATTTATTTTGCTTATATCAATGCATAGTGCCTATAAATGCCTATTTCAATGAAATCTGGACGCAGAAATTGTATCTTCTGGTTGAAAAGAAATGGAAAAGGAGCTATTTGTAGAAAGTTATTTCAAACTAACTGCCAAATTATTCGTGGAAGTTTTAGTTACAAGTTCAGTTCCTTTTTTGAAATTTCTAGTGCCTAAACACCCGGGCTCTAGTTATGAAATACATTAGAATCCAGTTAAGTAGATTAACCTATTTTGATAAACTGCTTTGCGCTCAAACGTACTCCTCCGGTGAAATAAAACGTGCACACGATTTTTGTTCACCACAAAGTCCACATGACACGAGCCGGAATCGAATCGGGGACCCCACGGAACAGAGGTGAGCGCTCTACCACTGAGCGACCAAGGCTCCAAAATAGTTTTCATACTTTATGAAATATTGCCATAGAGTGGCCCCAAATTGATAAACAGTTCTGGGGGGTGAAAAGTAAGTGCAATGGAATAAGATTTATCTTAGTGAATTTAAAATCCTACAATAATTCGTTAGGAAGATGCAGCCTAGAGAAAAGAGGCAATTGCTTAGGAAGCAAAAAACCACAGACGTCATTTCAGAAGGAAAGATGATACGTAGAAATATTGTAAATTGTTTCATTTTCGAACTTAATGACGGACTATACCCCCCTATGAAACCACTTCATTCGTCATGTATCGACGAAAGTAATGTAGAAGTTTCCTATAAAGGAAAGTCCCTTTGTCAAATATACCACAAGTCAGTAAAGCCATATCGTAGTTTTCAAAACTATTACAAGTTGTTGTAACTGCCTATTTTCCATGGCTATCTTCCGTAGCGAGCAGCACATACTTGTGAATTTGACTTTAGATTTTACTGGTTAATGCATTTGGAAAGAAAAAACTAACTTAGTAACTTTTTCAGTGCCGCAAATTATTTAAATTAAAAAAAAAAAATGATTAAAATACAAAAACCGATTTAAATAAAAAATTCATAAAAAATCGTGAATTTTCTCCGTTCAGGAGCTACATGAAAGAGGATACCAGTGACTGAAATCTGTTAGAAAAAATGAAGATCTCCATCCAGCAGTGGACAGAAAATGACGTACGTAATATGGTGATGATACTCACACTATTACAATAAACTGTAGGGGTATGGAATGTTTTACCCCTTAAATGTTTAGTATTTTTCCTGCAGGGGTAGGCGCTCAACATAAAAATGCACAGCGTGATTACATTAACGAAAATTTGGAATAAATCATGGTATCATTCTACAAAAATAGTGTCCATTCTGGGTGTCAGCAGGGGCAATTTTAAATACACGAATGCAATTATTCAAATTGCTATTTCTTATGCTTCTGACACGGTGCCAAGACACGAATTAATGCCGGATCGGTGAAAACAAGTTAATTTAGGTCAGGCCAGTTCCTTGTTTTTCACACCGGCACTACTGACGCAATGAGGTGTACTTTCGTTACACCAATTCTCCACTATCTTTGCCATCTCATGATTCAATTACGCTGTGGTCCTATCGGTACCTTATTTGCAGATTTGTTGCACCGAACCAACCCGGCGTAGCTCAGTGGTAGAGAGCATTCGGGTGGTGGTAGGTTCAGTCCCAATGGCTGACCATCCTGACAGATTTTTCCTCAGTCACACCAGACAAATGCCGGGATGGAACCTTCAACATAGGGCCTGCCCGACACCTTTCCATTTCCCTATTCCGAAAGCAGCCTTAGATGCCGAAAGTCCATAAATAAAATTCAATTCAATTCGTTGCATTGATTCCACTGATGTAAATCCCTTCGATTCACAATCTACTTGCATCCATGCAATGTGAAGGTCAATGCGAGCGGCCATTATGGATTACTCTGCGCAAGTCTTTAAGAGTCTTGCACTGTTCGCACATCTCGATAAAGGTGATATCGGACGGAAGAAGATCCACGCACAGACACAATGCGGGTTAAGTTCCGCAGAACCGATCCAGAAATAGTAAAAAGTAGCGAAATTTACAGGAGAAACGGGTAAGTGTGAAAAAGAAAATAGATTAATGAGAAGTGTGTTAAATTCGAAGAAAGGTCAGTGGAATGTTAGACTACTTACGAGTAGCGAAAGTGTTGAGCAGTAAGGTAGAGGCAGAAGTAATCTATCCAACTGTGAGTAACTGATTGTAACAACTGCGTAACATTTCAAAATGCGTATATATAAAATAACCTTACCTGACTTTCCTAACCTAACCCAATGTTTGTAAAGAAAAGGGCAAAAGCTGATGATGTACTGAACCACTTTACAGGGTAGTAATACAATAACTAGTCAACATGTCGACCGCTTAACAGGGAAACGAATAAGACGTGGCATTAAATTCACGAAGTAACATTAAAGGAAGTCCTAATCTTTCGAGTGACATGCAGGTAAAGCAATAAATAGGTATTGGAACTTGTAAACTACAACCAAGAACGAAAATGGACAGAAGGTAATTGGAACAGTTCTCCGAAATAATAGCCAGTAATGCCAAGTAAGCGAAGGCGGGTTAGATGTTACTCATTGCATCTTGCCATTGCCATAACGGAAACTTTCAGCAAGGGTCTAGAACACTGGCCAGCGTAGAATTCAAGATACTAGCATTAGGAAAATGTAATTTCTGTTCTATTTATATGCTAACATGAAGCTAACCTTTAGTCACAAATCAAAGGTAAATAGGAAATACTTATGGTTATCCAAGTGTATAAAGATATAACGGCCAGCGATGAACAACCATCAATGGGTCCATAATTATTTACAAGGATCGGAAAGGTACACAGCGTACATATGGCTAAATTGCTCGGTTACAGTTCAGATTGATTTTCGATTCTCCCCCGTAGGAATAACGATCTGAGCTTATCTAACCTCATTGTAAGCTAAATTAAACGGTTGCTGAAGTTACTAAATTATTTTAGGCTACATACTAAACACAATTCGGGGCAGAATCTAAAATCAGGCAGGATTAACATTCAACCAAAATGTATATATATATATATACTGGATAATTACCTGCAAATCTTATCTTGATTAGATCCAATGGATGTAAAATAAGTGTTGATGCCACTCCTCCAGATATTCCAGCCACTAGATGTTCATACTTAACGTGACTAAACAAAGTAATCTTAGTTCTCGATGCCGCTCGAGAAGTTTTCATCGTTGTCATTTCGACTCCGTTCTGTGAATTACCAATGATTTCACTTTCCTCACTTAACTCACCATTCTTCGAATTCTCTCTCACTCCAAGAGGCTCCAGTGGGTGCTTACTCTTCAACAATAAATCAAATACATACAACTACCTTAGGTAATAGTTCCCACACTGTTTTATAATTTTTGTATATTTCACTTCTACACCAAGGTTTCATCATTCATACGAAGTTCGTACACATCACTGCGCACTTCCTTGCAAGTTGCAACAGCCTACCAACGTGATAAACCTGCTCTCTGCTCCAGTGCTCCTACTTTCTTCTTTATCTTCTTCGATCGAAATTTCGGCAGTGCTGCCAAAGCCTGCAACTACTTTTCAACTCCTATTCCATAGTAGTGTAAAGTGCAAAAGTCCCTGAAATTGATCATTCCTAGTTCGTTTGTTTGTTGTTGTTTTTTTCAAGATTTTTTTATTATGCAGAAAAAAATGGCAAAACTGATATTTTGGTGCTGTTATAATTGTACGTCGCCAAAAATTTGAAAATTTACGGGAGAAAAGGGCTTTTGTTGGTAAGTTAAGGAAGGTGTCTTATGTAAGATTTGCGCGGTGCTGCTTGTCTAAAGTGCCTAATGTCTGTAAATAATTACGCTTTCTTACCTGCTTAAAAGTGGAAATTGATCAGCCATTATAATGAACAGACGATATGATAACCGATTGTAGCTCCATGAGCGGCGGTAATTCATAGGCCCGTACCCAGCGTAACCCCGAAATAATATGATAATGATAATAAGGATATGATAATATTCATAAATACAAAATGTTTGTATGTAACGTACTGTAGGGGGCCCAACCCCCCAACCCTTCTAAGTTATTTCTATCCTGAAAGAGTCTACAACAGCCGGGGCCCTTAGCAGAAAGTTTTGAGATGTGTAGCAGAAGCAGAAGGAAGCATGATGACAGACAGCGCCACCAATGTAAGGCTTGAATCTTGAAAGTGGCAGTTAATGTGTTGGCGCTCATTGGAAATTTATAGTGTTTAGGAGCCTGTTTAGCAATGGATAATGCGTGATCTATCGAATGTGGTTTATGAGTACCGGAACAAAATGAGGCAGGCAAGCCTTACCGAAGGAGGGACTCGGCCACACTTTATCAGCAAGGAAGGTTTTCCGAATCACTTTTTTTAGCATCCTCGCAGGAAACATAACTCGCCTCGCGTATATGGCCCGAATTGCGGGTTATGTCGGCTTTTGGGGGGTAAAAACTCAGTAAAAAGCAGAATGTTTACAGAAGAAATTAGATCATGTTACTGAAAGGTAATTGATTCACTTGTTCAGTGAAGAAAGAAAATATAGTACACAAGCTTTTGAAAGCCGTGGTCTATCTATACAAACCGTGAAGGTTAAGTACAAATTTAAGTTACCGTCAAATACCAAACCTAACGAAAATTAGCTAATATTGAACAAAATAGTAAAAACAATTACCACAAAAATGCTGCCCCCCCCCCCCCCAAAGCCGATATATGCCCGAAGTGCATATAGTGCAAAAGTACCGGAATCGAATGTTCTAGCTGCCATGCGCCCATAAATTTAGCTTTCATTAAGAAGTGAAATAGAGAAGAATAGTGAAAATTCGAACAAAAATGTCAAGTGGTCGTCTGGCGACGTAAAACTATAACTGCACGGATATTTTTCCTAGCACCAGAGACGTAACTACATTTTATGCCCCCCTTCCCACATTGCGAGGTTTTGTTCCATAGTAGTTACGACCCTACCCGACACTAACTGTTTCTATTATGACTTCGGCACATGAAACATTTCTGGGGGGGGGGATTAAATATCGACTTGCGTGAACGCAAGAGAAAGATTGTAATTTGTTTGCGAGAAACGGTATTAAATTTCGACTTGCTTGACTTTGACAAAGACATCACCTTTAGCAAACAAGACGGAAACTTGCGCCTGCAAAACTCTGGTAGCAAATCAGTTATAGCTCGACTTGTATTGTTTAATTTCGAAAAATGTATAAATATGAAGCTAAGATTAACTGGTGAAAATCTTATAAAAGAAACGAGATGTTACCTTGAAATATGTAATTTCAATGCCCTTCCCATTCTAATTAGAAACAGGAGACAATATTCAATTAGGATTTGAATTTGAATACATGCTAATGTTACGTAACTGGATTTATCTAATATTTTTATTAATGTTTGTGAAGTGAGTACATGCATTTAATGATGGTTTAGTGACTACATGCATTTATGAATGAATTAACGTTCTTGTGTAATTTCTTAAGTAGGAATACGGTTACTAAATACAAAGGTGTAATATGAATTTGTACTTAGCTTGAAAATATGTGCCGTACCACGAAATAAGAATTTAAGTACTAAAGGCGTACCTTTGAACATTGTGTGGGAATTGACTATTTCAAAACTGTCATTATGTGACTTTTCTTGTATTTGCAGATAGGCTATTAAATAATTTGTGTGTATTTCAAGTCATTTCGAACCACACAGTATCATTTGTTAAAAAAGTAAGTAACGAAATACGTAACATTAACATGTATGGAGTACCTATTTGAGCATATTACCAGATTATATTCACGACTGGTAATTTACAATATTAGATACTTCCGTAATATCGCGTTCTATTTTATTAAAACGTTGTTACTTTCATTCCACATACGTAGAATGCAGAGTACGAGGACAAGGAGTGATGCGAGTGCAAATAAATTGTGTCCTTGCACTCACATTATCCATTGATTTTGCACTACATTCTGCATTCTAGGCATCCGAAATAAGGAAAGTCGATGTAAAGTACATTCAACGCCTATAACACAAGCAGCTAATACTAAGAATCATTGCGTGATTAACTCAGAATCCGGTGGGTAAAAATCTTTCGTGACGTCTACTAACAAAAAGATTTCCCCCCAGCAGATATTAAGAACTAAATTTCTTTAGGCAAATTGTGTTACCCTTGGCAGTGATTTGAGTGATTCAAAGTATTGTCTTGTTATAAAAAAAACAACTAGCTTCCTTTCGCTTGACCGAAATACTATCCGTGAGCTGAGCTGACTTCATGGAGAGATTGAACTATTTAATAGGAATCCGTTAACGCCCGAGTTTTGAAAGGATTATTCATATCGAGATGTTGATCACTTGTAAGACCACTTAATTGAGTGGTTACGATAACTAATCCTTCTTACGCAGTACTGATTTAAGTTTAGGTTCAATTCCGTTTCAAAATAGCAAACAGAATTTCTTATATTCACGGGAATTTAAAATGTTGTTATCTGTAATTCTAGAAGCCTGTTATTGCAACATGTATGGTCTGTCTGATATCGTAATCTTTACCGTACAGGTACTGAAACGGTGTACAAATTAAAGCTGAACCGAGAATGGAAAGGCGATATTGCTCATGTAGACAGAGTATATAAATGCAAAGGTTGACTTTTTAGAAGGAGAAAACGTAGTAACGTAAAGGGAAATTTGGTTTAGTAGCTAGTATTCCTTCAACAAAGAATTTTAGATACTACTCTAGATCCCATAATGGACTACGCTAACCTAACATAATATTATATAAAGTTATAAACCGAGTAAATACTATATCTTTAGATAACGCTAAAACTACTCTAATGTAAATCACTGAACATATTCTTACCAATTGAATGAATCTGAGGAGTATCTAACTAAATATCGATCACCGTCACATTTTCAATTATTATTAAAACGCTGTAAACCTGCATTATAATGCTACGTGAGAACATCTTTATTAAAACACTAACATAATTCATAAACATTAGAAACATTCATTAAAAACACGCCGTTTTCCTTGTTTACACCACGTGAGCGCGTTAGAAGTGTCTGATTCGCTGCCAGTTTGTAGCGAAGCTGCCTATTGGCTAAAACATGTATAATGTTTGCTGTGAGTTTACCATAAAAAGACGCAAATTCCCCTTTGCGAAGCCGTGATAAGTACAATATTTAATTCCGTCGCCAAGCTCACGGCAAACGCGTAGCAACTTCTAATCAGTGAAATAGCATTGCGTTGCTTAAACAGATTTCACAAATACGACATTTAATCGGGCCCCCAGGGCTAATCGACATTTAATAGCTATATTTTGCAATTAGATTGACTAAAAGTGTTTGCCTTGCGATTTGAGATGGAATTAAATATAGCACTTATCACGAATTTGCAAAGAGAAATTTGCGTATTCTTCGGCAAACTCAAAGCAAACATCACGAATGTTTTAGCCAATAGGGAACTTTGTTACAAACGTTCCATACAGAGTGGCAATCAATCAGACACTTCTAACACGCTCACGTGGTGTAAATAAAAACAAGAGGTGTTGAGACGTGTAAGATGTTTGTAAATTATTACAATAAAGATGGTCTTAGGCATCATAAAAAAGATTCACCGCGTTTTGATGTCCATGATTGTAAATATGATTAATAATGTGAAGGTGACTGACGTTTAGAAATTCCTCCGAATCGTTCAATTTGTAACAGTGAGATGATGTTACATGAGAGCATTTTTAGGGTTAGCTAAAGGTATAGGTTATAATTTACTTTTTTTAGCCGAATGGAATATTAGGTTAGCGTAGGTTATTATGGGTCTAGGGGAATCTCTAAAGTTTATCCCTGAAGTGATATTAGACGCCAAACTTCTGAAACTGTTAATTCATCTCAAAGATTTAAAAATACCCAATCTGTCTGAGAATGTGTTCTAAAATGCTGCACATTAATAATGTTCATTCATTTTTATCACCATTGAATAACAGAATTTTACTTAAAGAACTATTTGAACACATTACACTACTTCTTGTTAAAAATCAGCCTTTTTATTTAATATCCTTAATCTATAACTAGCAGTATTATAAAGGGTAGGGTATACTTTATTTCCCCAGAAGTAAAATTTGCGGGAGAAATATATTATTTCAAAACTTATCTGGAAGTGTTGAAACGAAAAATATCGTAATGTTCCCTTTAGTTTTGATTTGGTAGTCAAAGATACACGGGATTGGTTTTTAGTCCTCAACCCTTTATTTACATATAAGAACAAAGTTAATAAAATTACCGTCCCGAAGAATACAGTTTACAGTTATCTGAGTATAAATGATTACAAAGATGTCTTATTTAATAGTAATCAGTTAGGGGTTATGGAGAATAGGGTGACACCAGTTCCTTAGCAAGCTGCGTGTCGGGAAGTTGTACCAGTTCCTTGGCGAACTGCGTACAGGAGAATATTAAGGTAAGAGTACACACCAGTTCCTTGGCGAACTACCTGTGCGGGATAGTACCAGTTCCTTAGCGAACTACGTACTAGTATGTTCCAGTTTCTTAGCAAACTGCGAACGGTTGAAGGAGAGGACCTGACAACCCGGGAGAAATGAGTGATAGCTCTTGCTCTCTGCAGGTCCTTTTTAAAGGTGAATGTAGGGGTGGTTCCTCTTGTTTCTCCTACTTGACTCCAGCTCCCTCTGTCTTCCGTTATTTGCTCCATCTGGTGATAGTTTGAGGAGTTGACCGTCGTCTGCTCCAATGTGTATGTAGTATTTGTTTACTTATTTAACCACATGTTTGTTCTATAAACATGTATGTTATTCTTTATACAATGTCCACGTGTTCGCTATACACGCTGGTCATTACGTCCCCCCCCCCCTTTTGGGGAGAAATAGTAAACAAGGTTTGTGAACTATGTCTTTTTTTCGCTCACTATTATATCTCTTTTAATTCGAGATCACTTTATCACTACACTATGCACTTATATAGATGGATGTTAGCTTCACTGGAACTTATAAACTAATATCGGTGTACCTCAGAACAGGCAGATTCAGCTTGATCGGCCCCTCGAGTCGTAGGGCCGTATTAGTGGTTGCTGTGAGATGTTAATACTTGTACACAAGTTCACTTAATGTTTTTGTGATTGGATCACTGGTGAGTGTCGTGTGCTTGCATACTGTTGTTATTTCTGTTGGTGCAGTGTTCACCTTGTGGTTATTGGTTTCACTTATATTGTGACATTCTATGTCAAGCGATGATATGGGAGTTCCAATTTTATCACTGTCTGGCTGATACACACCTTTGACAACTTGACATATTATATATATAAATATGATCGACATTACGATGGCTGTTATTGCAACTATACTAGCAATAATGTATGCAGACATATTCTGAAAGGAGACAATGAGTTATTTAAGACTTCCGTGTTTCTTTAAACGATAATATACACGTATAATACACAATGTAACTGATAATATGACAAATAATATAAAAATTATAGTAACTACTATGATTATAGACCAAGAAAGGGAGAAATGCAGGTGCAAGTCTGAAAACTTATCTGGATGTTTATTTTTCTCGTTGTCTAATAATGTTTGCAAATTGCCTATCGATTGTTGCAGGTTTTGGAAATTTAAGGTAAAGTTTAATGATAAATTTTCTGGTAGAGTTATATATTTCATTGCCAGTTCAATTGTTCGTCTGGTAGGTAAATTTAAGTTATCCGTGATGATGCGTTCAAATTTTCTGTATGGAATATAGTAATTACTTGAATTTGCAGGCTGTTCAAGAAGTATTCTATTGTGTGCTTTTAAAATATAAACTTGTTTTCTTGTCGCCAAATGAATGCGTGTTACTGTGTAAGTGAAAAACTCTTCTTGAGAAGAAAGTTGTGGTTTAATTTGGCAGTTGTTTGTAGAATGTTGAAAAATTAAATCACATAGGCAATTTGTTTTCTGTGACTTGGCCTGGTCCTCTATTTTGCATATAGAAAATAATTTGTTTCTTACAAAGCGACATATCTATTTCAAATACTACCGTTTCAGATTTTATTACGAAATACCATTTTGAGGTGAGCTGTTTTTGTTAAGAAGCCATTGTTAAAAAATTTTATAGACTAAATGGTAACCTGACTTTTTGATATTGGGTATTTCCAGAACAATAACAATATTAGCGTGTACTGGATCAAAGGCTAGTAAAGAACTCTTCGAACTTTGGTAGAATATTCCAAGGTCCTCTGCGATTAAAGAATTACGTAAAATTGGATGGTTCTTAATTATTTCCGCTGCCAGCGAGGGTTTGATTAAAACGTCATTGACTGTGTTTTGTAATAAACTTTGCAAGATACTGTCGAAATGATTTTCCAGAAGTTGAAAATTCTGCAGAGTGATTAGAAAACGTTCATTTGTGTTTGTTGTACAGAGAAGTTGAAGGATTTCGCTATGTACATGCGATATTGCCTTTTCTACTGCAACTGTAATATTTTCGAGTGTGTGCGTTAGTTTGTATTGGCTTTGTTTGATTGAATGTATTTGATCATTCAAATAATTATTTTGCTGTCGTAATTGATTGACTGCATTTTTAAGTTTGTGCGTTTCGTACATGTTATATCCACTTAAGGCAAAGTTGGCTAACCCACTTAAAATTGATAATAGCATTCGTTTATGTCGTTTTACACATCCTATTTTAAAATCGCATGGTATCGTTTGAGAAATTTTGTCCACGAATTGTCTCTCTCGTTGGTGCATAATTTCTATTAGTTTCTCGTATCCAGTACAGCTATCATTTTGGAGGTGGGCTGCCGAGAAGTCTATGTGAAGATGAAATGGAATAAATTCTGCATCTTCGTAATTGATAATGGCTTCTATCTTTCCCATTGATATTCCGTATTGTTTTATGATTATTTCTGCTTTGCCATTAAGGAAGTATAGTAAACTGCCTAGTAGAAATATAAATGCTGAGGTGTTCATCTCGGTGAATGCCCTGGGATTCGTTGGCCTCCCTGCGGGATAAAAGAATGATTTGTATTACAAGCATAATTGTTTCAAGTTTAGTATTGTACAGTATGTTGGTGCAATTGAACAAAGATTACTTGTCCCGCATTAATAACTTTCTAAAAGATCGGTTTCTCGATTCAACGAATCGGAGACAGATAATACGCCCCTTACGTTATTTGCGCGATAGTACAGTGGACGAAGAGCGGTTGTTTATACAATTGTCTACCCTCTGTCGAGATTATCTGCTTGTCTTAACCAATAACGACTGGGCCACTGTACATTATTTGAAGAAGTGGGAAAGTGGTCAACGAAGTGTGTCTTTCTATGTGGATTAGGTATGTATCCAAATTTTCTCTCTCTCTCTCTCTTTTTCCAGAAAGAAAACTTGTCATATGTTACTTGCGAACTACTTGTAGTATTGAAAATCGCCGCTAGTTAGCGTCTTAATCAGTGTCCCTTTCTCTTGCCTTGTGAGTAATGCCATCTGTCGTGATTATTTAAAACTTAATTGTCCCCGTCCTGAGTACTTGCCCATGATTTTTTTCTCTCTCTCCTTCTCATTATATGATTTATTGGTTACGCTGTTCCTTTTTAAACCTACATATTGCTTATTGTCCTCATGGTAGAATTGAATTCTATCTACTGAGATGTCCTGAATCTTTTTGCGAAATCGGTCCGGAAAACGAATTCGGTATAAATTTTTGTTCAACTTTTCCATTATGGTGCACTTAGTGACGTAATGTGAAGTCTACATCTCAGGACGCCCGATCTTTCTGTTGGAAAAAAATACCTTGACCTGAGAACCAACTGGAAATTCAATTTGTTTGTGGTTTTTGTCATAAAATCTTTTTTGTTTCAAGAATTGTTTGTAAGTAATATTTGCGGTCTCCTCTCTCACTTTTGGTAGATCTTCCCTGGATATTTGGGTTAGAGGACTGATGTTGAATGCACAATCTGCGGCCGTCCTCGGATTATAACCGCAAAGTAAGAAGAGGGGAGATTCGTTTGAGGTCGTGTTTGGGAAGGAGTTATAGCTAAAGACTGCCTTCTGCAACATTTGGGGCCAATTATCCATATCTTTCTGGACCATATGTTTAAGTATATTCTGAAGGGTCTGTATAGCTCGTTCCGCTATGCCAATTGAATTATGGTTGAACGCAGGGCTATACTTGAGTTCAATGTTGTATTTGTGGGCGAGTTCTTTTATAGCATTACTTGTATTGACTGGATGTAAATCAAGGTGCAAAACTCTTGGTAGTCCTAAAAACATGAATAAATCGTCTTCTAGAAATGCAGAAATGGACTGCGCGTTGAGATGTTCAGTTATCCTTGCTGTCATATGGCGTGTGGCGCATTCGATTCCCACGTTGATGTATAAATTTTTTCCTTTGTATGATATAGGACCGCAGCTATCGTATGCCATCTCCTCGCTAATTTTCTGTAGTGGGTGGTGAAGTAATTCACCATGGTTTTTACTGTTATGCTTTTTTAATTCCTGGCAACTGAGACATTGACTGGTATATAAACGATTTAGTTGTTTCATCTTCGGGAAATAATATTCTTGTACACAATGTTTGTAGAATTTGGTTACTTCGAAATGACCGCTAATGGGGCTAGCATGTACTTCTTCAAATAGCTTTCGCGTTAGTGTCTGTGGTATGCATAAGAGATACACTTTGCCGTGTCATGGTCTTTTTTGTACTCTATAAAGAACTTTGTCCTTAATAGTGTATAACTGTGCTGCTCTTATTGCTGTGCTTGGTATTGGTTCTATCCCACGTAGCGCCTTTATTATACCAGAAAAGAAAGGATCTTTTTCTTGTTCAGTAATTAAGGTATCGGTCGAGATATTATGCTGGATGCAAAAACTGTCTTCCAAAATATAAGAACGAAATACTAAATATTGTTCTGAGGTGTAAACTATATCAGTAGTTTTTAACCTGTTTGCTATGTTTCTTGTGTTTTCTTCTTCTTCTTCTTCTTCTTCTTTCAATCGTTTGTCATCGATATCCTTTTCAATGTCGGATTGTTGTTCCTGACGACTTATTATGTCTGCAGGTTGTTCTTTTCCTTGTTTGTGGCGTACCTCAAATTAAAAATCGCTAATGTGCAGTTTTATTCACTGGAACTTATCATATTTATCAGGCTGATGCTGTACATTAACCAATGCTTTGCTGTCGGTAAATAATATAAAGGGCCTGGCCATAATGAAATACTGATATTTTCTTAAACAATATAAAATCGCTCATAATTCTTGATTCCAGGTGCTGCTGTTTCGCTCAGTTTTTGACAAGCGTCTTGAACAGTATGATACAACATTTTCTATCTTCGTCTTAGGGTCGTAAGTTGCCAATATTCCGCCAACTTGTATCTTACTGCTGTCTGCATCAACTCTAAATTCTAAGTTATCATAAAGTGATGCAGATCTGGTGCATTTAGAATGTCTTGTTTCAATTTAACAAAGACCTTTTCCATTTCTATACCCCAAGAAAATTTAGTTCCTTTTGAGAGAGCTGCTTGAAGGGTCTCAATTTTTTCAGTGTATTTATGTATATGGTACCTTAGGAACGAAGTAAGACCCAAGAAAGATCTTAATTGTCGTTTAGTTCTAGGACGGCTAAACTCCTGTATCTTTTTGGCAATTTTTGGCGAGATCATAATCTTCTCACCACTTACTTTATGGCCTAGTACATTCAATTCTGAGTAGAAGAGATGACGCTTTTGTGGCTTGGGTCTGAAGTTATGTGTCCTTAATTTTTTAGCAACCTTTCTAGTGATGTTATATGTTGAGAGCCGGAAAAATCGCTGACCAGTAGCTCATCTGAGAATGATGTGATAGTATCAGGTAGGCCTTCTAATATCATTCTAGTTGCTATGGACAAAGATTGAGCGCTAGTCGAATGTCCCATAACGCATTTTTTTAATTGGTAGTTTTTCCTGGTATGAGGTACTTCGAAGGACATGTACTTCCAGCTACTAGGATGTAAATCTAACTGGAAATAGCTATTTGATATATCTAAAGATGAAATCAGTTTCATTCCTCTTAAACTGTTCAAAGCGTCCTCAGTGCTCTCAAATGGAATAGCTAGGTATTTAGTATATTTGTTACAAGCCTGGATATTTAACACTAAACGAAATTCTTTAGAATTAGGCTTGCGAACATTAACATAGGAGATGAGAATTCACTCGTATTTGTTTCTTTAATTATATTTGCTTTGAGTAAGTCTTCTAGTCGTTTATCTAGTTGGGTGCGTAGGGCAACTGGAACGCTAGGAGAACGTTGGTGGAAGGTAGCTGCTTTATCGATCCTTACACGGTGTACATAACCCTTAAATGACTCTATGTCACTTGGGAAATACGAAAAAGTATCTCTATACTTGTATAAAAGTTTGTGAATTTGCTCTTTTAATTTTACGTCCAAATTAGGATTTATATCAAAAGCAGAGATGTCAAAGAAATTTTCTGTAAATTTTAGTCTATTTTCGATTTCTTGTTTCGTCCTATATTTATAGACATCATCCAAGTCCTGGTTCTTGACGTCTTCAATTTTGAGATAAATTTCTTCCACATTTTTATCAGTGTATGCCACTGGAGTATTTTTTTTTAAGTTTATTTTCTTTGACGTTGGGTTAATTACAAGTATTGTGCAGTCATTCACAGGCATTTTTAATGACAAGTTTCTTAATCCATATTTGTTACGTAACCATGATTGCACCGTTTTTGCAGCGTGACAGGGTGCCAAATCATCTTGGTAGATGCCATCACCATCCGGGAACAATGTGTGGGCCATGGGTAGAACCTGGTCCCCCAAAATGGCCTCATATGCCTTAGCATTCATCATTCCATGCAGGGCTATGATGGGACCTGCAGAAAACCACGATATCACTGCCCATACTGTAATAGAACCACCCACATGCTTTACAGTTGGGCGCAGACAGTCTGGATCATAGGCCTGCGACGGTGTTCTCCATACGTAAACACGACCGGTTTTTGGAAACAAGGTGTAGGTCGATTCATCGGAATGCATTACGTGTTTCCACTGATCAAGGGTACACTCCTTGTGGTCCTTGCACCACTGGATACGCCGCTTCGCATTTACTTCTGTGACCAGAGGTTTGGCGATCGCGGCCCTGCCATGAATTTTCATTTTATGAAGTTCCCGTCGCACTGTTTTTGATGAAACCGGGTTCTGTAGGCCAGAATTGAGTTCAGACGTAATTTTCATTGCAGTGGTCTGCTTTTTAGCTGCTACAATCCGTTTTAATGCCCTCCTGTCCCTATCGGACAGGATTGTCTTTCGACCACTGTTATGCTTTGCAGACGTTGTTTGCCCATACATTGTGTATGCCCTCGTGACATTGGACAGAGTGCCTGTCGATATCCCCACAATGGTCGCCACTGTTGTCACTGAAGCTCCAACCAGACGGGCACCAACGATCATGCCTCTTTGGAAGTCTGTCAGGTCGCCCATTTTACCACACCACGACACTCACAGGTGAACTGGGTACTGCTGACGGAAGAGGAAGGTCCACATGACACATTGAAAACAAAACACGATCGGCAACCGCAACACGTGTTGTATAGTGGCGGACCACACTTACGTGTCCTGTATGACGTGTTTTTAGATTTCTTGTCCAACCCCTGTATCTATATATATATTTATATATTAAAACGCTAGCGGCCATAATTTTGAAGATATTTGAACCAAATTTTTATATGTTGTTTCTAAGCTTAATAGCTCGGTTAGTTTCGTTAATGAGCAAAATCGGTCGCCACCTTGGATCCAAAATGGCCGCCGAACCCATTGTTGTATAGAATACAAAGCCTAAACGGCTGCAGCTAGAAATATCAAATTTATTAACACTATATATTATCATTTGTATGTTACTAAAATATTACATGATGTATCCAAAGACGCCATCTTGGATCCAAAATGGCGGACCTAAATATCCATTTTCCACACCATTTGAGCTAGAGAAACGAAATTTGGCATAAAGGTGCATTATGAAGAGTAGTTTAGGCAAATCTTACAACATTTGGGAAAAGTCGCCATCTTGGATACAAAATGACCGCCCAAAATCCCATTTTCCACACCGCTTGAGGTTGATAAATGAAATTTTACTTGAAGTTGTACCATCACAAGTAGGTCACGAGAATATAAGAAAAGTTTCAAAAAGTCGTCAACTTGGATCCAAAATGGTCGTCCCAAAAGCCCAATTTCCAAATCATTGAAGGTAGAGAAACGAAATTTTCTTTGAAGGTGTATGACCAAGAGTAGGTTACAATAAATGGGGCAAACCTCTCCTTTGGGGGCGCAACCCCCAGTGGGAGGGTGCAGATGGATACCATGGTGGTGTAGTGCTGCAGGGAGATTTTGGTTAAGATAAAGGAGGCGCATCCTCTCAAAAGCACTGAAGCTGGGGGTGAACCCCTTGGTCTGGGGGCAGCGCTCCAAGCGAAACAAAGCGAGTGTGTGTGTGTGTGTGTGTGTGTCTTGTGGGGTATCGTTGAACAGCTCTTGATGAATAATCTACAAAACAATAAATAGTTTCTCGATTGCTATCATATAAGGCGAGAGTTGAATTTTTGAAAATAAAAAAAAACTTCGAGATCTACCTCAGCCTGTAGGCCTACCGAAAGGGATTTTTTAACCAAAAAATACGACCGACCGACGCTACGTCCACAACATTGTCACGCATCAAGTACTGTACCTTTGTTATCTTCTCTGGAGCCTGTCGTGGCATTGCTAATACTAACTCCAGTAAAGCAGTAGACCCTAAGTTTATTATATACTTACTTTGAGTAGACCTGCCTATCTGACTTGAATCGTGGTTTTGAATTTTAAAGATGAAGGTAGGTTATATGGAATAACAAAAAAAATGTATTAGCACGACGTTATTGACATCTTGAGCACGTTTAGGTCAATTTCAATTTAATATGCGATTTTACTTCCTTTCTTAAGGAGCTGTTATTTTTTATTTCTAGGTGTTTGCTGTCCCTTAAACGTGTTGCGTGGGGCGCTTGCTCCATTTTGCCCCCCTTAGATCCGGCACTGCTTCTTCCTGATCTTTATAATTCACTATAGACTTCAATGCATCGCCAGCTATGAGTAAAGAGAAACCATCCAATATTTCAACTTTTTCTTGGGGAACAATAGCTTTCATGAACTTTTGTTACAAAATATTATGAATACACTTCTGATGGCCAAAGGACGATCATTTCCTCTCAGTTTCACTCATTTCGTAGTAAACTTGTTCCTTACATACCTTTAGGTTATCAATTCATTTTGAGAATCATTCAGTGTATCTGTGTTACTTCTGAAGCAAGCTTGATATATTCCATTAGTTTTTAACCTTGTAACTCCTCATGAATTCCTCCATCTTCATAAATAAGTTTACCTTTACACTTTTGTAGAGCCCATTCAGCTATTTCTAGGGATGTTTAACGTTGAAATTCAAGTTTTTATAATTATTAATTTTCAATGATTCAGTTTGCGTGTTCTGTGCCTGTATTTGATTAGCTATAGCCTCGTGAAACGCTACTTTGTTTATATTTTGTGTAAGACTTCTTAAATTTATACTTTGTGTTTCCTTACGTTCTATCACTGTGTTCATACTGGATTCAAAAATAAATCACTAAAGTGATGAAACTTAGACACGCATTCGTCGATTAACAGTCCTCAACACGGAACACTAGCGCGCGTCTCGCTTGAGCGAACTCGAGCATACCACCTATCAACTGAGCCACTGAGACCCCATAGGGCGATTGGCATAATAAGTAAGCAACATTGACAACTTGGGTGATGAAGATGCAGACCCCCATTAGATGTTGTTCTAAGGTAGCTGAAAATATTACAGCAAGGTTTGGTGCGTATATTTTGAACCGTTGTTATTCGTTTCTTCACAAGAACCTTATGTTGTGTTTGAGCAGATTTGTTGAACGGCGTACAAGGATTTTCAAAAACTGTATGTTTTAAGTTGGCAATACTGACAGATGAGGTTAGTTTCGTAACATCGTTTCTCAGCAGAATTCGACATGAACCATACTGAAAATTTCAAAGCTATGTCTATTACTGACTTCTGTTGATTATTCAGTGAGTGAATTACTCAGTGATTCTTTTGCCAACACTGACAACTTTGGAAAAAGGACCGTTTAACACCCCAGTCATTTCCTAATGGTGCCGAAGAGTATTAATGCCGAATTTTGGGTCTGTGATGAACGGTGTACAAGCTGTAACTGAATTTTAGAAGTTTGCAACACTGGCTAACTGAGGTAGGTTTCGTAAAATCTTTCAGCATCCACTGATGAGTTATGTTTATTAATCAGTAAGGTGGTAAATCAAGAATGATTTGATGACATTGAAAACTTGTATTTTGGGCGGAGAGTTTCACCCCACAACCAT
Source organism: Lepisma saccharinum (assembly GCA_022664845.1). Taxonomy (NCBI): domain Eukaryota; kingdom Metazoa; phylum Arthropoda; class Insecta; order Zygentoma; family Lepismatidae; genus Lepisma; species Lepisma saccharinum. The sequence goes on along the minus strand of JAGDQP010013281.1, from coordinate 8,998 downwards.
TTTCTAAGATTAGCGAAGAGTGTTAGTGCAAAATTTGGTGTGGATATGGTTAACGGAGAAGTTTATTTGATTTTTTAAGTTGACTACACTGAGAAACGGAAATGAATTTCGTAAATATCTTCTTAGTGGAACTCAGTGTTTTTCAACCTTTTAATACTCACGGATCTTCAAAGTACAAGGAAAAGCTTCCAAGAACCTGTAAGATGGCAGTAAATTAGAGGTCTATTTGACGTTCAGAAGATGTCAGCACATCTTCAATCTCTAGACATTTTGAAAAGGAAATATAAATTTTAATCTCAATTCTGAACTGTCGAAATCTACAAAATAAGTTTTGAATTATTTAAATGTGTTAATTTGCCGAGGACCAAGGAGTACGCTACACCCCCCCTAACACCCTCCCTAGACTTCGACAACACCCCCCTAAGGAAAATCTCCGGACATTTAATATTGAGAAATCCCTGGAATCGATTTACAAAGACGGCAGTTATGGTAATACACAATCAAATCTTGGAGCAGTTTTTCATTTATTCCGAAGAAATAACTTCTTTTGGGCTACATTCCTTTCTTGTCGCCTCGCAAAAATCCAGCAGCAGCAAAAGAAATGAGGCAGAAAACAAACATTTCCGTATGAAAGCATCTGTTTGATGGCTGCTCCCTGCGGTGTTACGGTGCAGAGATGCTAGACTCACTTAAAAGGCACTCATTATCTATTAAGTTGTTTTGTGTGCACAGTGGAAAAGGCGGAACGCCTCACAATGAAGAGGAGAATTATTGAAACAAATAAACTAAATTTAGGAGCTCGTATATATGCATTAATTTTTCTAATTTAAGTGGATCTTTGCTTCATAACTAAATAAATGGAAATAAAAGTAACAATGTTTACACACTTGATGCGTCGACCTTTCCAATACCTAACTCTATGTTCTTCAGGGTTTTCTTTTATCATACTCTCATTCATTCAAAAGAAAACAGGTAAAATTCATCTCTGTCAACGCTAACGAACATTTTCTGAAACAAAAGCGATATGAAATGAAACACTGAGCGGCCGTGGCTCAATCCTTTGGAGTTGGCTTCGCATTCCGGAAGTCCAGGATTCCATTCCTGGAGACGGCCATCCTGACTGAAGTTTTCAAGTCTTATCAGGCAAATGCCGGCAGCATATGTTATTTCAAGGCTATGTCCGTTTCCGTTCAATTTCCTTTCTCATTGTTCATGCTTGTTGTTGCTAAACTCCAATGTAAAATAGTCTCCGAGTTGTACGAGATGGAGATACCAGAAATAAATAAATCTTCGGAAGTGTTGACGCTGCTGGACTTGTAGTTTAAGCTCGTGATGTTTAGACATATACTCACATATACAGTTACAGACAGAGCACAAGTGGCTGGAGACAAAGTCATATGTTTCCCTTCTTTGGTGCCAGTTAAATAAGGTATAATTCAAACACTCACTCACTCATTTGTGCCAGATTTCAGTACTCGAACTCGTGACATACAGACTAGCACAAACACACATATAGACAGACAGACAATAATTAAAAGAGCTTTTTTTCTTACCCTGAACGTGTTACGTTGTCGTTAAAGATAAAAAAAGAGAGAGATCTCAAACAATTTCCTTTGTCAAGATAGTATGACACTGGCTACATAGTTTTTCCGACTTTTTTAAAACTCTACTTCCAGATGAAATGTTTAACACCGTAGCCGTGGGTGCGCTTTCTCTTATTTATATTGGAACTGACAATATTTGAAATTCGAAGAGTATAGATAAGAGACATTTCTCGCTGCGGTAGTCAACATTTCATCAGGCAATCGGGATTTCTGAAAATTTTAATATTTCATTAAATTTAATATTTTAATAGCCACGGGGCGTGCAGACGTGCATGCAGGTGCCGACCGGGTAGCCGTGCTGTCTATGGCGTTAGGGCAACGACTCGAAGGTCCCGTGTTCGAGTCTTGGTAGGGGCATGGGTGTTTGAGGATTTTAACTTGGTGTAAAGGGTCGAATCGCGTAAGATCTAGATAGATGACATCAAGTTGTGTGTTATTGGACAGGGATAGGGTAGCATCAGAGAGTAAAAGACAGGTTGGTAAGAGTGGAGCTACCAGGAAGAAAGCCATGTTGAGCAGAGTCTAGATAGGATGAGACAAAATTATAAAGTCTATCTTTGATGATTCTTTCACACACCACAGACAAAATATATAAAAGAGAAATGGGTCTGTATGAAGAGACATGGGTCTTATCTCCAGATTTCAGAATGGGTATAATATTAGCCTGCTTCCAAGAAGAAGGAAATACACCTTCGGCAAAACACCTATTTAAAATACGAGAAAAAGAGTAAGCCAATGATTCAGCAGCATTACGTAAAAAACAGCACTAATGTTATCAGAGCCGGGAGAACGATTTAGAGGTTAAGAAGAAAGCAGATATAGTACCTCATTAGATGATGTACTTAATGAAGACAGTGAATGCGAACAGATCGGTTGAAGCTGAGGAGGCGGCAAAGGAGGAGATTGGACTCAGAAATTGTTAGAGAAGTATTCATTCAATAGATGTACCCTCTTTCCACCAGCAGCTGTAGCCGTATCGTAAATTAACTCTGTCGGAACACATGACTGACACCTTCTAGAGTTTATGAGGGACCAAAATCTCTTAGGATTGCTAAATATTTCAGATGTTACCTCGTTAATATAATTTTGATACTTTGCCCTAAGCATTTTCTTGGAGTAGCGCCTGATATGGAAGAAAGAGCTATAAGTATGTGCATTAGGATGTTGCTCCCAAAGCTCCCATGCAAGTTTTTTATTTTTCAAAACAGACCGCACTTCTGTATCAAACCAGGGAGGATATTTAGAAGATCGGAATTTCTTTGTAGGGACAAAGTCTCTACAGGTAGCATACATCCATGAACAAATCAATCGCTTCATTTACAGTAAAGTTTTCAAGTATACACCATGGGAAAAGAGAAAGAGCGCGGTTAATATCATTCCAACGAGCTTTTCTCCAAAGAGGAATATGTTGGCTTGGAGTGAAAGGAGGAGCTTTCAACTTTGTTTTTAAAATATTAATGGATAGTGTCACCTCCAAACTCTCGTGATCAGATGAAAGTAAATTTAGAGATGGAGTGATCACATGTGGATAACACATAGTCCAAAATTCTATTGCCCCTTGTATTGTGCATATTGCGTTGGAAAAGTCCAAGACCATGTATAAAATTTTCCATGAACCAAGCTTCATTACTGTCTGTGGGAACCCCAGTTTTTATACTTGACCACACCATATGCATATTAAAATCTCCGAACAATAACACATCACCCTCTTAAAGTGCAGCTAATGTTGAATCTCTCCAGGCCATTAACTGTTCCCTGGGACTATTTTTATGTGGACGGTAGAAACAACCAATTAGTAATTTTTTGGTAGCATTAAGACGCACTTCAGCCCAAACAATTTCACAGTCAGTTTTCAGATCTTCTCTCATTTTACTAGGCCACTTAGAGTTAATACACACTGCTACACCAGCTGATCGGCTTCCACGATCACTTCTATATACATTAAAATGCTGGGAAAAAGGTATTTCTGCACTAGATATATTTTCATTTAACCAAGTCTCCCTAAAAATAACACAGTCGTAGAGTAGAAACTCTGGTAAATGAATTGCACAATCTAATAATTTGTTGTTTACAGATTGAATATTTTGGTAATAACATTTAAGAATTAATTCATTACTACGGTGATTGTGAACTGGACCGGGATTTAAATCCACGTCTCCACACAGTAAAATGAAAACTAAGAGTTTGTGCAAGTTTAAGTTTTTCTTCACATTTTTACCCTGTACTTCGTCTTTCGAGAAATTCGTGTTAAGAGCTAGATTGGAAGCATAAATTCGTGGTATGGCTGTAATTGGGCAGAAGATAAAATTCCTATTGCTGTATAATTGATTATCGTCGGATCTAATGCCAAAATTTTGCTGTGTAGGAGCCCATTCAAGGACAATATGACAAGTATAATTGCTGATGGAAGAATGCGCTTTCTGAGAACTTCTGCTTCGTTCATATTGTATCTCTTCATCTTGAGTGAGAGAAAAGCACTAGCCAAGAACATAATCTTTAACAACTGCTCAAAAAATGATAATCTCTGGCACGTTTGAGTTTGACACGTTAATGATACATTCAGTTTTATCTAATTAATGTATTTGCATACACTGCTCCATTGATTAATCAATTTGGGAGCGAACCCGTCAACGTGGGAGATTCCAACCCTGCCTGCATCCCGTAGCACTACTGCACATGGTTTCTCAAACATGGCCATGAACAAATTTGAAAATTCATTATGTGCTTTGAAAATTAGTTTTGTTGTGCTAGAAGATATTATTGTTATTTGCAGAGTAATGTTACACTGCAGGCTACAGTTTAAGTGCCTATCGCCATACTAAAACTAAGATATTATAAACAGCATACGGAAAAAATTTCATCCACACAAGGTAGCTCAGTTCCGTTGATTATTCGATACTGAAAGAATCAGTGATTTTTTTTTGGCAACACTTAAAACTTTGGTTCTTGGCGGAGCGTTCAGTCCTACAGTGCCAAAGAGTGTTCAAGCAAAATTATATCTATATATAATGAGCCTTACTTTTTCAAATTTGGCAACACTGACAAACTGAGGTGAGTTTCGTAAAATCCGTTCTTACAAGGGAAGTGTTACGGTTCGAACAGGATATTTTTGTAAGATATCGTAAATATATTTGTATCCCAAAACTGGTAATGCCTGCGAAGTAATTCGACATTATTAGGCTGCGTTTGTCTGCTAGAGGGCCTTTAGAGTTTGGATCAAGAGAAAATCAGCCCTGGATTTTATAATATTAATCAAAATATTTGTGTTCTCGCGGCGCTGCACAAAAGCAATTTCGCTGCATATTAGTGTGCCAGTGCACACCCTTTGAGAATCACTGTCATGATAAGGCTAATCAATGTCAGACAGGCGCAGCACAGGGTTTCTCGGCGTTCCAATTGTAACTATATGTAGACGTAATGTACAATTATTGTTGAGCGAATACTAATATGAGAGGAAAAGAGTATATAGATACAGATGACGAAGACAAAATGCCCGACTAAAACCCCGCACTATAAATAAAAATAAAATCACTTCATAAAATCTTTTTCTACTAGGGGAGGCCAGCCCAAAATGGCATACCTGGGTAAAAGGGCATAGTGGCTGTTTTCGAAAAGTGTTTGGTTAGAAACACGCAGTATTTGGTGTAAATACGAGTTTGAGTTAGCAACACTATTGAGTGAAAATGGCGACGTCGTAGGTGGAACGCAGTACGAGCTGGCAGCAAAAAGTGATTTTGGTGGGTAAAACTTTTATTCTGTTTTTTATGCTGAATCATTTTACAACACGAGCAAGTACATACATTTAAACATATCAGTTGTAACGTTGGTTCAATTAAAGGTAGTTTAAGCGTAGAATCTTCAAGGTTAAGCTTTCATACAATGTGCAGCGTCAGGACAAAATCAGCGTCAGGACAGCAGCGTCAGGACTTGCTTTTGACCCTACGCGTCAGGACAAAATGGCACTGTAAATATTCTGCTATGCCATTTTGCCCTGATTGAATATGTCTAAGTTCTGAAGCGTCTAAAGCAGTTGTCTTCAAATATATTTACTGTAAATCATATTCATTTTCTATAAATAAAGCACAAAGTAAAGTTACCCACATAGCAGAGTACGTCCCTAGTAGTATAGACACGCTCTCGCACCCCGGAATGCCGCAGGCCATGTTGGTACTCTGCTCTGGCACTCCATGATTTAATTACAGAACAAATAGAGACACGTATTTTTGACCGAAACTCTATAGACGACACACAAACGTACCCCGTGGATTGACAGCTCGTTAATTGAGACGCACCCCCTTGAATGAATCTATAAAACAAGTTGAGACACGTATTTCTTGAATGAGACTCTCGCTGTTACCCTGCTCTCGCACTCCGGAATGCAGCAAGCCATGTTTTCCCCTTTCCTTGAACAAAAAATATATATATATATAAAAAATAATGAGTTTTGAAAAGAAAAGGGACCAAAAAAAAAGAGTTGGAAGAAAAATTTTTAATTTCTGATCCAAACCACAAGTGGAGATAATGAAGTCATTGCCTAGGGCCCAACGCCAATTTAGTTCAAGAAAAGTAGGAGAACGGGTAAAGATGAATATTTTGAAAACGAAATAAGAAATAAAATTATTGAGAGAATTATAAACACTGATTTTGCATAATAAAATGTAATTTGATTGAATTTGC
>JAGDQP010013280.1:0-48204 GCA_022664845.1 Lepisma saccharinum | reverse complement strand
GAGGTTCAGAGTGGATGGTGGAAGATGGGAAACACAGAAACCCAACATTCCAAAAAGCGAATATTATTATGGCGTTGTTTAGATCTGCCATAATGGTCAATGACATCGGTTAACATCGGAAGTGACAGATCTTCGTGGATTTGCATGATGCGAGTATCTCTGCTATGTCCAGTTATCATTCTAGCTGCTCTATTTTGTACTCGTTGAAGTTGTATCAGACGAGATGGTGCTGCATGTTGCCACGCATGGACAGCATATGTAAGAAGAGAACGGATCATCATTATATATATATTAAGTTTAGCTGGTAAGGTAAGTTCTCGACTACGAAGTAGAGGGTAGAGTGCTAGGAGACGAGAGACAGTTCTATTGGCAACACATTTTAAGTAATATTGAAAAAGTAAGGTCCTGTCCAGGTCTACTCCAAGATAACGTGCATGTTGGCTGTACTGCAGTTGGGTACCAAAGAGTATTAGAGGTTGCAGGAGTCCGGTACGACATTTTGAAAAATGAACTATTAAAACGATGGATGCGTAAAAAATGGCAAACCAGAAGACATCCGCAGTACAAAACTCTCTGGAACTTTTTATCACGCAGAGTCAAACTACGACTTCAACGCATCGCAGCACAAACCTGGTCAACCAAACTACAGCAATTTACAGAACCGAATCACGAATTCTGGACCTTAGTTAGTTCGTTCACCAAAACAACTCCAAAAACAATTAACCGACCACTACATGGCTTCAATGGTCTTGTCTACACCTCAAGTGAAAAAGCTGAAGCCCTTGCTGATCATCTTGAAACGCAATTTATGCTTAGTGCTGCACCTTATGATGAAGACACTATAACAACAGTTCATCGCTATTTAAATTCTCATTCCTTTGATCATCCTTTCGATCCAGCTACCCTCATTACTCCACGCGAAGTTACATCAGTCTTCAAGAAATTACATAACCGTCAAGCTTCCGGACCTGACAACGTTTCACCTTTAGCCTTAAAACGTCTACCACGCAAAATGATTGTGTTAATTACCAGATTGTTCAACGCCATCCTTCAATGGAAAATTGCTAAAGTAGCAACAATACCCAAATCTGGCAAAGACCTATACCCACATAATTATCGGCCTATCAGCTTACTCTCCACACTCAGCAAGGTGTTTGAAAGATTAATTCACGCACGTCTCACCAAATATGTACAAGATAAAAATTTAATACCTAACCACCAATTTGGATTCCGTTCACACCATGACACCACTGCACAACTTGTACGTGTTGTTGAAGAAATCACATTGCATTTTAACAACTGTGGGCATATTATTGGCATCTTTTTGGACACATCTAAAGCCTTCGATCGGGTCTGGCACAAAGGACTTCTGTACAAACTTAGCAATATGGGTTTCCATCATCAATATCTCCTCTCCGTCTTCTGAAATCTTATTTACAAAATCGCAATTTTTACGTTCACTACCAAGGATATGAATCTACTGTTCATCCAATTACTGCCGGCGTACCACAAGGTTCCGTCTTAGCACCACTTCTCTTCAATTTATACACTTCCGACATTCCAACTCATCTACATACTAAATTAGTAACCTTTGCCGATGATCTTCTATCTTTGCCTTATCACGTATACTTACTAAGAAAGCGCGTATTCATGTAAAATCTCGTCGTCGTTTTCTATATCTATTCTCTGAAATAAGTATTTTGATTTTACGCTTTTGATTTGTAGCTAAGAGATATAAACAATTATTGGAACACTTGTGAAAAGTGGGACATATTGTAACTGTGCTTAGCAACACTGACCACTGCGTAAATCAACCGTCTTTTGTTTGTTGCATGTAGGATGGACTGTGCACTAATAGTAGAGTGAGGCAGCGTGGTTGTGGACGTTGTACAGATGTGTTGAGCGACTAGTTTGTTCGACTTGACGGAGTTTCAAAGGGGTCTAATTGTAAGTTTCCGTCTAGTTGGAGCATCTGTGAGCAAAACAGCGACGGTCTTGAAAGTCATGACCGCACAGTGCATGGAAAAACAGGGTTGGAGAAGCACAATAGTGGTCAAAGAAGAAGCTGCAGGGTAGGGACCGCTGGCCTTGAAGCGGAGCGTGACGTCGTAGAAGAAAACAATGGCCGGGAAAGTGACTACAGAACTTCGTCTGCACTTAAACACTCCAATATCATCCAAGACAGTGTGCACAAAATGGGTATCCATGGGCGTATTGCTATTTCCAAGCCTCTAATAAAGGGCAAGAATGCTCAAAGGCGACATGCATGGTACAATGTCCACAAAAACTGGCAACGTGTCGTGTGGTCAGACGATTCACCTTTTACCCTCATCCTCAACACTGGTAGCGTGTTTGTCTGGTGAACATCCTCTGAAGCATACGATGTGGACTGTCTCCACCAGACTGTCAAACATTATGATGGCTCTATTATGGTCTTGGGCGCTATATCATGGTATTCGGGCAGTCCCCCTAGTCACATTACGCAATTCGGTCACAGTAATAGCATATAGAGAACTCATATGTAACAGGATCCACCCAATGGTGCAAACTTTATTTCCAGACGGGAATGCCATATTTCAGGATGATAATGCCCCCATTCACACCGCTGGCCATGTTCAAGACTGGTTTCACGACCATGCTGATCAGGTTCAACATCTTCCACGGTCCGCACAGTTCCCAGACCTGAATATCATCGAGTATCCATGGGCTGTTTTGGAAACCAGTGGTCAGCGGCGGCTGTGCTGCATGAAGAATGGCTTCAAATTCCACTCACCAGAGTTCAGGGCTTGTATCGGTTTATTCCGTCCAGAATTCAAGCTCTATTGCGTGCTGAAGGTAGACCAACACCGTATTAATACAAAATATTCCGACTTCCACAAGTGTTCCCAATGTTTTGTCCAATACCTGTAGATACATGTGGAATGAATGGTTTTCATGCTTTTAGTTTCAATCAGTGTTGTCAGTTGGAGGGAAACTTCATGGAAAATAGAGAATATTGCTGCATGGAGGTACAAAAGGCAAAAATAAAAAAAATCGGCAAATTGTGTTAAATGTATGGCACTCTCAAAATTTGGAAACAGGAAGTTCGAAAAAAAAAGTTTTGTTGGCTATATAGTGTACACCCTAAAATTCTCGTAGATGTGCAACCTTGCGTAGAAATGTTTGTTTATCCACCGCTTTATCTCTCTCTTTCTGTAAATGAATACTGTTTTATTGCTGAGACAAGCACGAAGCTTCGGCATGATTAAAGACAAACCAATCGTTATTTCTTCATCTCAATACTCCTTGTTTCTTTATCAGCTAAAATAAAAGTACAACAATATTTAAGTAGATTGTTCAGGTAAGAGAAAATTTTAACTAACTAACTCTACCCACTACGGAGCTTACAAGTTCATCGCTACAGAAGCAAACGTTCACCATATGCTTCTATCCTGAACAAGATCAAGCAAGTTTTTATCACGGATACCTACTTCTCGAAGATCCCTTCTAATATTGTGCTCCTAATGTCCATTCGGTCTTCCCAACGGTTCCTTTCTCTGCAGATTTCCAACCAAGATGGAATATAATCTGCGTTCCCCACCCTCTCCATCCGAGCTACTAGGGAAAATATATTATTCAAAATTGTAAAAGAATTTCAGAAATTGTCTCCTTCAATGAGAAGTTTATAAATCTAAATATGATTGTAACATGCTTTTTTCTAAGAAAAAAAAAAAATGATGTCCCCTGTACTGCTAAATGAAACGTTACATTCTCTTTCTGTATTAATCAAGATATCCTAGACAATAAATGGGGATTTTTTTTTCTTCATAAAACAGCACTGTTAATGATCGTGTATTGCAGATTATGGTCCATTTTGCTATCAGTTACATATTTGTAGTGTTGAAGTACAAATAAAGAAAAACTAAAAATGCACGTCTTATGGAAAATCATCCCAAAACATTTTTTAAAAAATACGTACACTATGGTAAGAATTCTTAATTTTTACGACGCCACCCACAATATCTAACTAGAGAGAACACCATACAGCTCATAGCCGTATGCATGGGGTGTTCATAAGAACTTCGGGAGTGCGTTACTAACATTTTACGATGGTAAAACGTATGGGTAAAACTAATTTGCGTTCAGACTACCGAACTTAACTTGGTTATCGTGCTTGTACTACCATCTTCTGTAAAGAAACAAGTTGAGGTTTCCGTGGTTGAGTAAACAATCTGCTTGTTACACGGGAGAGGATTAAATTATCAAAAATGAACACAAATGAATTGATTGTAGCGTCAAATTTTGTAGATTAGTTCTGCCATCGTTCTTTTATATTTTAAAAGTAGTACGCACCATTATTATACTATATATTTCGATAAAGAAAGAAATAAACTCACGAAGTGATTCGTGCCTAATGACTAACTTGCGTTTAGACAGTCGTTTCTTATTAACGTTACAAGATAACCATCGTAAGTTGACACTAGTTAAATTTGAAACCCGCGTTAACGGTAACTACCGTTTACATTACGTAAATGAACTCGGGCTAACGTTAACCATGGTAAAATGTTAGTAATGTAAACAAGGTATAACAGAATGATGCGGCAGCGCGCATGCGTAGCTATGGACCAGGAGGAGCCCTTACGAGTGTTACACTGAAAACAGTGCTATTGGTTGAGACGCGAGTTACGTCATCCTTTGGATTCTAGGAGACAGTCGTCTTCCCTTGCAGCTATTCCGTCTCAATAAAAGCTTACAATTTACTTTGTGGAATCTAATCATTTTCTTTATTACCGGTATTAATAAAGAACGGTTTTCTTTGGAAGGATACTAAAATGAGATTTTTGTAATTTATAAATACAAACACGAACAAAAGTTTAAATTAAAGCACATAATTATGCAAACATTTACAATTAATGAAACGCGCCGTATGCATGACATCTCTTGATCAGAATTTAAAGAAATGGTCTTTGTACTAGATAAACCGAATCTTTGTTCAACTAATATAATGTAACTAAAATAATGTTAACGTGTCACTGAACAACATTTGGGTATTTTGAATCAATGAATTTGAGGCATTTTGCTGACATTTATCTTCCTTGCTATATTTCACTCGTATTTATTGTATTTCTAAAACAGTCATCATTTTACTGAAAGTACATTATTATTATTATTAACCAAGCACCGTGGAGCCATGGTAATGTGCTGATACTAAAAGCCCATGTATAGTATATGTCAAATAAAATATATGCCCATGTATAGTGTACATTGTCGAAGGATTGCCAATAATATAATTAATAACATGCAAGAAGATGGCGGTTTATGTCCTTTTTTCTTCCAGAGAGGAAAGAATTATATACATAATATTTCAATCTTATTTTTTCTCAGCTATAATAAATAACACGACCAGAACTATGGCACGTTTAAACCGACACGTGTGGGCCTATTGGACTATATAAAGTTGTATAGGAGAGATATATTAATACAATTCTAAAATTTATATGTCCATGGTGTAAATTATGGAAACGGCCGTGGCGATAAAGTACCATCCCAGCATTTGCTTGTAGGTCAGGGAAACTGACGGTTTAGGACGGCCAGTTCAAAGATTGGAACCCAGATCTTCCCAATTACGCAACAAGTATCACAGCTCCAAGCTCCATTTATTATCATGGTATCCATGCTAGTTTAATATATACATGGAGAGAGTGCTATCTGCTTCTAACTTTTTCTGTCTTAAAGGTCAATTTAATGACAGATTGTATCACTTACATAGTTTTGTGGAAGGAAGTGTACGTAATCAATTTTAGAGCTATTTACGATGAATTTGTCCTTCCTTTTACATAACAAAACCTACTCTCCTTCATATGTTCATTTTTGGGTAAAGTGTGACATCTAACATCTTTATTGTTAAGTCCTGTATTTTTGCACTTTGCATTTGCACATCTATTGTGATTATTCATCATTTAAACACACATGTACATTGTACAATTTATATACAGACAATGAAATATATAATACACGAAATAAAACTATTTAAATTCATAGAAAAGCGCACGGCGATAATTTAACACGCAGACAAAGCAGTAAACACACACGAGTCCAAACCATGACGTCATGTAAGGCGAGCGCAGTTGAACATCGACGCGCGTAACGTTAAGGGCCTACCTAATAATACTTTAGCTATATTGGCTATGAACACACGAGTCCAAACCATGACGTCATGTAAGGCGAGTGCGCAGTTGAACATCAACGCGCGTAACGTTAAGGGCCTACCTAATAATACTTTAGTTATATTCGCTATGGAAGACTAGATTAATTATCACACCCGCGATACCGTGGTCGTAAAACTTACCAATACTTTGTTAGAGGTTTATTCGATGTTCAAAAGATGCCAGCACGTATTGATTTTAAAACTAAATTAAAACTATATCAATTTTGAATCCTCGAAATCTATAATATTATGTGTTAAATAACTAAATATATTAGTTTATCGAGCACCAGTGCAATAGTTTTGAACACTGTATTAGAGGAATTCAGAGATAGTGGTACCATCTAATCTCAGTAGTTGTTATTTTTACACTAACCTTAAAGTTGGGGACATTGCAGCGAATATCAAAACTGTACGATACGTCGACCACCCATAATTACTTGAGATTAGACACAAACTAAGAAAAAAAATACCGTTAAACTGTATTAGCAAAGAGCATTCATCCATCATATGTATAACAGTTTGTGATTAACACTGAACTGGAACAGATAATCAAGGGGACAATTTGGCTCACTTCTCAGCAAAACTTTGCATTATCAAAGCAATAATTACTAACAAGAACACAGAAATTATGAACAAAATGAAAGTGATGAATCCAACATCTACTTCAAAGGTCAATGCTTCCATTTTATATTTGAAACACATGAGTTACTAGAGCTGCGAAAAATATAAAAACATATTTCAATTATTAAAGTAAGCTATTTATATTTATAATTATAAAATGCATCTTAAAACATAAAATGCGGTGGAGAGGACTCAACCCAAGTTCATGCAGGTGAACGGTAAAAACCGAGGCTACTTACACATACGGGAAACTGTAACAAAAGGACAAATATTTGACACAATAAAAGTGACTGGCCTCTACCGATCGGACTTAATTAAAGAAAAAAAATAATAAGAACTTTACATTGGAAATGTAGCATAAAGCGGATATTACTTTTAAAATCTCAAAAAATGTTTCTTAATTTTTACAGTTTCGGGTTACAATACGCTAGGGGGGGAGGGGGGAGGTTCATGATTGTGCTTGAGGTGGCTCCTTTCCGACCTCCCTCCTCTGGTTACGGCCTGAATGAATCAGAACTTCAATCCATGACCAGTAATTCGTAACATATTTGTCAAGAAGTGTTGAGAGAAAGGAGTGTATGAATTCAATAATGAAAATTGTGAAATAACTGCCGTACAGAATTTCTACACACGATCAAATTCAAACTTTTAAAAAGCAAAGTACGAGTTATATATCAAATAAAAAAAAGGTACATTAAAAAAATCATGGAATATGGAACATCTTTTAGAAAATTATTTGATATTTCCTGCGGTTTCGTAAAAGGAACAGAATTTATCATTTAAAATACGAAAGTGTTTAAACATGAAGAAAACGTTTGACAAATTGTGATGTACACAAGGTCATGATGTGAAAATTAATAGCTTCAGGCTTTCCAGACGCATTAACTTTACGAAATTCATATAAACTTATCTGACAGATAATAATTATATGCAAGTTGACTTTGAGATATCTAATACATGAGTTATAAGCAGCAGGTGTTCCACAGGGTTCGCTGCTTTTCCATCTCCTTTTTCGCTACCTAAGAGAAAAAAAATGATCTGTAAAGACTGGTGCACACAGCTACCGTCTTCTGTGCCAAAAGTATATTCGTTTGCCAGCAAAACTCATTTTTTTTTAATCTTCAAAGACACCAATTTTCTCTCATTGAAGATATGGTAAATTACATATAAACAAAAATAAATGTAAGGTCACTTAGCAGATGCGCTGGTAATGGAGACAGGGTATGCAAATTGCGTCTTACATAGTTGAACAGCCTCCTTGTCCTGGCGTCTAGCTTAAATAACTCGCCACACAGCACTAGTGTGACAAGTGATAACGAATGCAGCAATAAGGTTAGGGTGTATTAAAAAAAAACGCTTAAAAATTTGAGTTCCTTTTTGCAACTAAATCTTTAAACTTATCAAATATGTAGGGCATATAGTCATACATGCATATAGACATATCTATGTACACGTAGTCAACAAAGTAAAACAAGTGAGCGCGACGATTCAACTTACTATCGTGAAGACTGAGTATCCTTCCCATACAACCATTTATTTTCATAAAATAGTTGGCAACACTGATTACTGGGATGCTTGGTATAAACTTTAATCTAATTTTGGTGTAGATACGGAATAGAATATTTTTTTTTAAAAAAAATGAACTTTTAATAAATGGGTTAACAATACTGACTGACTCTCTGCATCTAAGCTAGTTTAGCCAAGACCTTTCAGAGGACACCTCGATCACTTCTCTACACCTTTTGGTCCCTCAGATTTATTTCTTGGACAGGGACGGACGGAATGTGCAGGATTATAAGAAAATAAGATATTGAACTTCAGAGACATCTAACGGTGAAAAAAGGAAAGTTTTTCTTTGAAGTCAGGAGATACAGTTAGATTTTTAAAAAGCGTATGATCACTAAGGGAAAAAAATGAAAATTATTTTTAAAAAAATATATTCATTTGAATTATTTTTTAAAAAGAAAACAAAACATATAACACAATTTCTATTCAGGAAATATGTCATATAATAATTTATTTTACTACGTATTTGATTTACGAATGTCATTTGAGAGTATATGTGTGTTCATCATAGAGATAGTTAAAGAGTGAAGGTCGCAACGAGAAAAAGATGTTCCTTTATAAAAATATCAACACATGTGTAGTTTTGTAGGTAGAGGTATCGACAATGTGGTATGGTATCATCACACATGACATCTCTACAAATCGTGACGTAAGACCCGTTGACTTAGAAAATCGTAATCAAATTGCACCGAGTGAGTTGATTTGACCAAAGTTTGATTGAGCATTGCAGTGTAGAAAGCAGTTCTATGCGTATCTCCAGCACAATGTCGATTGAATGGTTTGGAAGCTAAAGGATGCAAGTGACACAAGGAAATGAAGAACAATGTTAGAGTTCACCGTTTATATGGTGAGTCCAGAAGCTAAGAGGTATAAGTGACATTCACGAATAAAAAAGCGTTCGAGGTAATCTTATGTATATAACTCTAAATGACACAAAACTGTCATATCTTGCATAAAGAATCCTTGAACCTTAAGGTTAATGTAAAGCAACGATCTCCAACAAAAGATGGCAGCACTATCTTCGTATTTTTATCGTTGCACGAAATGTCACTGCTGCTCCTACAAATTCACGCCTAGAGACTTCTAACTAACAGGGAAGAAAGTTCATAACCAATTCAGGAGTTCAATCAACGTTGATTTTTTATTTTCGTTTTTCTTCATTGTTGAAATAGCTTGATTGTTGTTGTGAATATCAAAACTTATAAGAATAAAACTCTTTCAATAATAAACAAAAAAAAATCGACATTAATCTAACTCTTGAATAGGTTATGAATTTTCTTCCTTGAAAGTTAGAACTCTTTAGATTTGAATTTTGTAGGAGCAGCATTGAAATTTCGTGCAACGATAAAAAATACATTAGACATATACGGAGATAGTGCTGCCATCTTTTGTTGGAGATCGTTACTTTACATTTATCTTAATGTTTGCATGCTTGAAATATGATAATTTTGAGACACATATATTTCGAGTTATATATATATATATATAAATTCCAAAATGTCACTTATATTCCTTGGTTTATGGAGTTGACATATGAGACACGGTGTGGCGCAAAATATGAATATGTCTCTCATTTAAATGACAAAATAAATATTCGATGTTAAAACTCCCTCAGTAACAAATTTTGCTCCCATTGATGGCAACTTTTAATGCGATTTGCTAATCCAACATTATTTATCGAGAAATAACGCCAGTTGTGGCTTTGTCACACCACATTCGCTTGTCTCTAGTTTTGAGTTTGCGCATGCGTCAACATCTTTTTTTTTTTCGAAAAAGTTGCTTTGTTCTTTCGGTCCACATTTGCCTTTAATCTACGACCATCGCTCTACGAAAATTCTGTATATGAGTGTATTGCGGAATATGAAGTAAAGACATCTGTGATATAACTTACGAAAACCAAAGTGTAAATGAACGTGATTATGGCCTGTTTTCAGTTATCGAAGTCGAACAACTAGACAGGCAAGTAGTTACCGGCCGGGTAGCCGTGCGGCCTACGGCGGTAGGCCAACGGCTCGAAGGTCCCGGGTTCGAGTCCCGGCATGGCAGGGACATGGGTGTGGATGTTAATGGCTAAGGGGCGAATCGTGACGGGCCGAAGTCCAAAGTTACTAGACTGGCCCATATCAAAATATATTTTATTTTACAGACAAGTAGTTGCAATATTTCTATTCGTGTATCAACTAAGAATTTTAATTTTAATTTAAGGCCTTTAGGAATCTTAGGCTCAGGCCAGGATAGGCTAGAGGAAAGGAAAAGATGTTGGAAGGTAGACAGACAGGCCTATTTTGTAGGTACCATCCATGTATTTGCCTGGTATGACAGGAAAAACCTGAGTCAGAATACTTGGCCGTTGGGATCGATCCCAGGACCTCCCAAATGCTAAGGCAACGCTCTAACACTGAAGGACTGGTTGACAGTAGTAACGATGTAGTGAAATGAGGTGGAGTGGAAGCTGGTGTGCAAGAGTGATGGATTAGACTCATTAGAGGAATGGGGTGAAAATGGGACCCACGCTCTGACTTCTAAGGTGCTAAAGATCATATCATTTCTTCCATGAGTTCTTACCTCCAGAAAGGGATATAAATCTTTCAGAAGTGCACTCCTGATTAGCCCTGAGCTCCTGAGAACAAATTTGACAATTTTCTAACGTGTCTGACATATTATTACAAAAAAGTATAAATAATATATTTTCCTAGATGTAGGCGCACAGCGTACCTGAAGTGAAATATTACTACTATAGCAGGTACAAGTCAGATATCCATTTCGAAACGGGTTCTTCTGCAAAAAATTTGAAATTTAGATATTGGCATTGATGAGTTCGTTTTATCACTTTCGAACACATTAGTAAGATTTTGCGATTCTAAAAGTCCTCAAATTCATTTGAATTTCGTGAGAAAGTAAGTTCAACATTTTTTTAAGAAACATTAGGGCCTATTGTTGTTTTATATCTTTAACACGTTAGAGTCAATATGCATTATTTATAATTTTCGTGCGTTCCCCACGAACCCCCGAATAAAATTTTCTGGAAGAAACACTGTTAGTTTTGCACCTGGGAAAACCTCATTAGCCCATTTAATTTACCTCACAATAGCCGAACATAATGAAGAAATCTCCTGTGATATAAGCAACCCGTTAAACAGCTGTTTTTTTGGCACTTTCGTTAAGATGAAACATGCTATATCCCGTATACTACGTGAATGTGAAGTATATAGCACACCTATAACCCCCTGACGAAGATCCAACACACATTCCCTCAGTGTTCAGACTGCATTAATTTTGCCCTGGTTTCTTTATA
Organism: Lepisma saccharinum; assembly: GCA_022664845.1. Taxonomy (NCBI): domain Eukaryota; kingdom Metazoa; phylum Arthropoda; class Insecta; order Zygentoma; family Lepismatidae; genus Lepisma; species Lepisma saccharinum. Next base: position 36,535 of record JAGDQP010013280.1, on the reverse strand, counting down.
TTGGGGCGGGGGTGGGGAAGGTTCGTCCCACTGTGCACAGGTCTCCACAAGTGAATAATTGCTCGTTAAGATAAATCAGCAGAGCACCTAGATGGTGGTCGGTGACGCAGTAATTACACCATCTCAGGATTCTTACTTTTGCGCTTGCTTGTAGTCGGATGGTTGAAATGCATGACTCTCCATAATCTCCGTATTCATTATCATGTATAGATTATAGCGAGTGAACGGGAAGTTCTCCGTCTTGGCTAGTGAGTTCTCAGTTTTCCGAGGGGCTCGGAATAACGGAGAAGTAGGATTTATGACCAATAGTAGCAGTCTGCGTTCACGATTGTGTTCGCGAAAGGACCTCAATCAAATTCACTTGTCCCAGGCTCCAGATTCCCTTTCGCCGCCAGTGCTTCCTACTTCGACAAAACCTTCTACGACAGTGAAATAACGGCACTTGAAAAACACTATTGGGCTAAAGTGTCGCTGTTTTTACGAAGTCACGAATATTCAATAATAAATGTATTTAATATTTGTCACTTCGTTAAGATAGCGACGACATACTCTGAGTAGTCAAAAGACTATATTTATAGAATGTTAAAGGTACATTCCAGAGCGGTTTCTTTCATGGCTAGGCCTAGAACTTTGGGGATGAATCTCAGGAAGTTGACTTAAATCTCTGCCGCCAAATGGTCGCAGCTCAGTTGGCAGAGGGCTGACATGGCATTCCGGAGGTCATGGGTTCGATACCTGTATCCTCAGTCACATCTGGAAAGCGACCGAATAATGTCTTACTTGGCTCTGGCCGACTGCTTCCCACATCTTCTCCCGTACCCTATCACACAGCCTGACTCAAAGATGCCTAAAGGTTATAAATAAATTCAAAATTGTAACTCTGCAGGCCGTATAAGCACTCAAGAATTAGCTACTTCCTTTATCTTAATTACAAGCTTTGTCCATACTTTTTTCTGCAGTATGTATTTGCACATATCAAAGAGAGAAATCATGGTACACTGTAAATTCTTACACTGAGTTCATGTACTGAAGGTCAATTACGAACTCGTTCAACTTAACTTTGACTTGCTCGTTGTTGTATACTCCAGTATAGTGTTGTTTGGGAGGATGAGGAGGATCATGACGGTATGAAATTTGGAAGTGTTGGGGTTGGGGGGGGGGGGGACATGCCTTCAATGTGAAGTGAGGTGGGTAAGATGTAGACGTATGGGAAGTTATAGGGGAGCCACTGTCGCTACCCGTGTTGGTCATGAATTGAACGTTGAAGGCCGCGTATTCACTCGAAGACTTTTGTCGTGAGACACGCAGACTCGGGTCTGCCGACAGTCTTAGATTTCTCCACAGACCGACCCCGGTCAGTTTTCAAAGAGAAGTCTTTGGATTTTTGTCTCCCGACCGAGATGGAAGACACAGACAAAGGTCCTCTGGTGTGGACGCAAAACAAGGGGTCAAATGTCTCCCACGGCTGAGTTTGGTGCTTCTTCTACCCTCTTTCCACCCCCTACCAGATGACATACTTTCTACATCCTACCAGATGACATAATAGCCACAGTATGCAGAACAAAGATTGTTGGTTGCACGTATTGTATCAGTTTTCTGTCTTTTTTCATTTGTGTTCTTTCGCCAGATTTTGGTAGCAATGTCATTTATTTGGAAAGTGCAAGATATCTTGCGTGTTATAGACGATATCCAAGGATTTCCTATTCTGTGGGACACTACTTGCAGTGACTATAAAGACCGGAATAAAAAAATCGATGTTATTGCCGAACTATCAAAAAAATATGGCGTTAGCTCGGCAGAGATGGAAAAAGATTCAAAATTTGAAAACTCAGTTCCGTCGAGAGCATAGGAGATTTACAACGCTCAAATGCAGTGGAGCAAAAAGGCAGTAAGAATTATTAATTTAAAATTATTTATTTACAGGCTATAAACCTACCACATTTACTACGTTATTATAATAATAAACTAGTAGGTTCATTAGCCTGTAATTAATTTCGAACTAATAATTCTTACTGCCTTGTTTTAAATCCAGACATCAAGCTGGACTGATTAGTTTTTACTACGATAGTTTTGTTCTACAATATTTTTAAATTTGAATTATATTTATGATCTTTAGGCATCTAAGGTTCAGGCCGAGATAGTGGGAAGGATTCGGGAAGGTGTTAGACAGGACCTATGTTGAAGATGCGATCTTGACATTCGCCTGATATGACTGAGGAAAAACGCTGGAAAAACCTCAGTCAGGGTGGCCGGCCGCTAGAATCGAACCCACGAGCTGCCGAATGCTAAGTCAATGCTCTACCACTGAGATACCGCGGCTCGGTTTGTTCTACAATAGAACTGAAATAAAGGTACTGTATGTCACATTTTAACCAATTAAATTTACTTTGCTAAAAGCCATTATACATACTGCCGTTTAAGCTGATTATACACGTTATGCATAAATGACTGTGTACTTATCTTAGAACATATTTTTCAACATGATCCCATTCAAATACCATCATGAAATTTTGCACATACATTCAAATCAGGAACACAACATATATATTTTGTTTTTCAAGAAAAATAAAAAATATATTTTGAGTTTTTCAAAAAACAACTTTTGTTTCAATATTAAAAAAAATAAAAAAAATGGTCTAATAAAGTCAAGCAATGCATCAAATTACAGCTCTTGAAATTAAGAAACGAATGGTGCAAATTTGAGCTGTCTAGGAGGACAAATAATTTTGATTTTCGGTCTTGGGAATCAGTCGACTTTTCAGTCGCACTTCCAATTACTATCACTCCTATTTAATAATGTGTTGGTTACATAAATGTAATATTTTGAATCCAATTTTTTTTTTCTTATTTACTGAATGATATAGATCATGCAAATTTGCAACTACAAGTAATTTATTGAAGATTACAATTATATATTGACTTATCTTTGAATTATATATTGAATATCGTTTGCTCTTATATTTCCTGTTAGACTGGATAACCAAAGAGCTGGCACAAACCCCCGCGAAAGCCACTGCTTCCGTCATGATCTCTCACTAAAACCAGACTGAAGTGTAGACGCTAAACTTGAGTCGTGACAGACTACCGTCGGCAGACTATCGTCGCCCAACGTATGTCGCACGACGGATGTCTGCGGCCGACTTTTGTCTCACGACGGAAGTCTTCAAGTGAATACTTGGCCTGAGGATAAATTAGTTGAAAAGGTGTTGGATGTTAAATCAGCGAGACTAGATGGTAAAAGTTTCCTTGCAGAAAATAATAGGAGATGAGTTTACTTTATGTGGGGTGAGGCATGCTGTAGGTGTGTTGAGGTGGGTGAGCGTGGCCAGGGTATGCAGAACTTCATATGGTGAATGAGACATTCTGTGCCAGAAGCATCGGCAATGCGAGTCTATTACATCGTGGAGCATGGGAATATCGAGATCTTCGTATAGTTGACGTATGCTGGTATCCCTGGGATGTCCGGTGAGTAGTCTTGCAGCTCGATTTTGGACTCTCTGTAGGAGTACATGATGTGAGTGGGCAGCATGTTGCCAAGCAGTAGCGACGTAGATCAATTGATTGTGGATCATCATGTTATAAATGTGTAGTCGTGCTTTGAAAGTGAGACCATTATCGTTTTTAAGAATTGGGTACAAGGAACAGGTTCGCTGAGTTGCCTTAGTAGCTGTATGCTGAAGATGTGTGGGGAAAGTAAGGTGACGATCCAGTTCAACACTCAAGTACTTGGCACTTTGGCTGTATGGTAAGGGAATACCAAAAAGTGATAATTGATGGGAAGGATTCTGGCGGCGTTTCGTTAAATAAACTACAGCTGTTTTATCTACATTAAGTTTGAGCCTCCACTTGGATTCACTCTTCAATTTGGTTCAGGTGCTGTTGGGCGTAAAGTAGTGCAAGGCGAATGCTACGAGAAGAAGCAAAAATGACAATGCCATCAGCAAAAGTCACTATTGTGGTCTGAGGATGAACAGAAACATCGGCCGTATAGAGGTTGTAGAGGATGGGAGCCAGAACGGAACCTTGTGGAACTCCCTCAGTAATGGAATATTTTTGTGAATGAGCTTTATTGTAGGATACGAAGAATGAACGTCCATGAAGATAGGAGTGTACTAGTCGAAGATACTGATGATGGAAGTCCAGGAGATCCAGTTTATAGAGAAGGTCTTTATGCAAGACTTTATCAAAAGCCTTGGCAGTATCCAAAAAGATGCCGAAGATATGGTTACGTCTATTGGAGTTGCTGGATCAAAATAGTTGTTATAATTTGTTGAATTTAGATACCGATTTAGGAGGTGATCTTCGCCATAAGGATCTGGATTTCGGCTGAATTGGGATTGGAGTTGATCGGCAAATACTTCAACCTTATCTTCTGCACGATAGACGAATCCTCTCAGACCATGAAGCGGGCGATTTGTGATGGTTGCATCTTTCTTTGGTTAAAGTGTTTGTAAGAACCCAGAACTCGTGATTTGGATGTTGCAGTTCCTGCAGTTTAGCTGTCCATTCAGATGACAAAACTAGAAACTATGAAAGGTGCGGGATCTGGTGAACCAACTTGAAACTTCACAACATTGAAATTACTAGAGAATAACACAGAAGTCTCCATGATGGATTATTGGAGGATTTCCCACAATCTGAAAATATCACGCAATCCCACAATCACGCAAACTAGTAGTCATAATGACATTGGAGTTATCATGGATTACAGACTAAGAGTAAGCTTCGACGAACATGCTGCGACAGCCAAAAAGGCTCTGCATCTCTTCGGGTTACTTTACACTTACGTCGAGATTAAAAATCTTCAGGATTTATCTCTAATCTACAATACTTATGTATACCCCTCACTAGAGTACTGCTTACCTGTATACCAGGTGTGTAAATATGAAACCGGAATTTGTGCATAGACGGCGTTAGCTGTCACTGTGGTTACCGTAAAACTGCGTCCTTGGCGCCACTTGCTTGTTTTGACTGCTGATAACGATTTGCAACTCACAACCAGACAAGTTTCATGTCATAGTGTAATGTTTAATAACGTTGAACATGGCGCAATTTGTACCTACAAACTACGATGTGCCGACAGCATTAATTTTTGTTACCATTTGAAGAAAACTGCTGCAGATTCGCATCGCATGCTTGTCGAAGCTTACGATAATCATGCTCTTGGAAAGTCACAGTGCTATGCGTGGTTTACAAAATTTAAAAGTGGCGATTTTGACGTGAGAAACGAAGAACGTGGAAGACCACCGAGAAAGTTTGCAGACAGCGAATTGCAAGCTTTGTTGGATGAGGATGACGCTCAGACGCAACAACAACTCGCGGATCAATTAAATGTGACACGAGAAGCAGTTTCCATACGTTTAAAAGCCATGGGAAAGATTCAGAAGGTGGGAAAATGGGTTCCACATGCATTGACTGAACGACAACAGGAAAACCGAAAAACCACTTGCGAAATTCTGCTCGCCAGGTACAAAAGGAAATCATTTTTCCATCGAATTGTAACTGGTGACGAAAAGTGGATCTATATCGAGAATCCTAAGCGTAAAAGATCATGGGAAACTCCAGGAGAACCGGCGAAATCGAGTGCAAGACCAAATCGTTATGGACGGAAGACAATGCTTTGTGTTTGGTGGGATCAGAAGAAAGTGATCTATTATGAACTGCTGAAACCTGGCGAAACCGTTAATACCCAACGTTACCGACAACATAAAGTGATTATACTTCACGATGTTGCACCCTTCCACGCAGCAAAAAACGGTCAAGGAAACGATTGCGACATTTGGCTGGGAAATCCTTCCGCATGAGGCATACTCACCAGACTTGGCGCCTTCCGATTTTCACTTATTTGCATCCATGGGACACGCACTTGCTGACCAGCGCTTCCCATCTTACGAAAATGGCTTGATGACTGGTTTGCAGCACAAGAGGCACAGTTGTTTTGGTCTGGCATCTACACATTGCCGGAACTATGGCAGAAATGTATCGCTAGCGATGGCCAATACTTCGAATAAAATAGTTCTTAGGATTGTCATCCAATCACTGTTTTTTCTGTATATAATTTCCGGTTTCATATTTACGCACCTGGTAGTGTTCTCTCTATGCTGGAGAGAGTGTTAAACGTTTTCCTGGCAATTGTTAGGTTTAGAGTTCACACTACTCACAATTTGAACAAAAAAAACTGTTCTTGAAGTACTGAATATTGGATCTCTAGAATATTGTCGTAAAATGACGGATTTCAAATTCCTCTATAAACTGTAAATGAACAAATTAGATGTGACCAGCTATTTACTATCTCACCTATTTTTCAGAGTACCAACGTGGAGTATACAAGTTGCAAACACTATTTTGCTCTTCCACACCGAAGAGTGTCTGTAATAAAAAGATCCTTATTTTATAGATTACCCTCCCAAGTCAATAAAGTTGCCAGTGAAGTAGAACCCCGCCATATTTGTCATGTGGAAGCAGATGAAACGTCAGAAATTGTTGATAAAATGTGATCCAATGATATACTTAAGATTTCCACTGAGAGGGAATGGGGGGGGGGAGTAATGCAAACCGATCTTTATGAGTACCATCCATTTTAATGTTTAACTGAAAGTTGTTATTTCAATTTTTCTGTCCATCGTCTGTAGGTAACTGGATGGCACTGTAAGTTCATTTATAAGACGCCATTTTCTTCCAATGCAAAAAGAAGACCAGTAAAATGGGGCTGGACAAACTGGAACTAATTGATAGAAAAGATCTTCGTGCTTGCAGGCAATTTTATGTTCCCATTGTTGACAGACAATGACTGTATATCTAAGCGCACATCTCCGGATTGAGAATGCTGCTGGGTAACAGAGAGGGATAGGATAGGACGGGACAGAGAAAGATTTAATTGAAAATTTGAGAAGTTAGTACTCTTCCATTATCAGGAAAGAAAACTCATGGCTCCACTTACGAAATTGGATTGCTGAATGTCCGCAGGGAATAAGTTCCAATTAATTCCTAGTACAGATAATATCGAACACACGGGCGAATCTATAAAGATTGTGAAAGCGGTGAACATCATCTCAAGTTAAAATTCATTCGGCAAATTAGATAATTCGAAGAGTTTGCAAATTCTGAAAGTTAAGTGGTAAATAAACAAGCTTGATACCAAGCAAATTGCTAACATGTGTGTTCTGTGTCATACAAGTTGAAAGAAGTGATTGTTTCCGAATAGAAAGTACTATTCCTCAAATCCTCTACCCGCTTTAAATAGTGCACTGTCCATTTTAAACTACTTTCTTACAAAATTGTTACGCAAAAATCACATTTTTTTTTCGGTAGTTTATTAGCTCATATATTGGAGATTATTTTTATACATATGTGAAATGAACAATAAAAAAAATTATATCCAATGAAATTTAACGAATTGAAACAATTTGCAACAAATGAGAACATTTCTACAGTATTTGTCAATATTTTTGAAACCTGCTAAATGCACATTTTGCGAATTTTCAGAAAATAATTTAAAAAAAAAACTAACTTTAATATGAAAGTAGATTTTGGCTTCAATTTCATCATGTATTATTTAATTACTTCCTGAAAATTAACAGTGGGTTTCTGAACTAAAAAAAAATCATTCACTTTTAACATTTTTCATTTTTTTTTTTTTTAGTTTATTTTGGCACTTTTTGGTAGTGTTAGGTTTTATAACAAAAGTAAACGATAAAATAATATTATTCTTAGGTATTATTATGATGTATGATTGAATTTATTTGAACACAGAAACAAATGTTAAATGTTCGTTTATGAGAACTTTTCATCAAAAAAAGAACAAAAGCAAATCGTAAAAAAAACAAAACATTTCTGTGTGAATCGTTTCAAATTGAGTATGAGTAAAAAGTTTTCTACATATTAGTGCTAAACATTGTATCTATACTCCCATGAAAAATCTTACATGAATGAAATTTAACACAAATATTACACACACACACACACACACACACACACACACACACACACACATATATATATATATATATATATATAGATAGATAGATAGATAGATAGATAGATAGATATAGATAGATAGATAGATAGATAGATAGATAGATAGATATAGATATATATAACATTGAGAAAACTTCGATCATAATCTGTTTTCAGCCCATTGCTCTATTTATCTTCGTATTTAAACTGTACGTGGCAATCTACTTTCGTAGTTGGTTAATGGAGAATTTGATTATACAAGCTTTTATAATCTATTGTGTAGTCGGTTAGTTTCCTCAGGTCTTCATTTTTTCGTATTTATGGGAATTTCTAGTGTTGGGAGTTAAGGAACGGTCGCATACCTTTTTAATGTAAAAGTTAAGGACACAGCACCATTAATAAGCTGTCTAGCAACAAACAACAACCTTTTGTTATATATCTTTATGAAATTCTAACTGTTTGTGTAGATGACACTTTGATACGAGTCTATTTGTCCATAGAAACATTTCTTGCACATGTTTCATCAGAGTTCGTAATTTTTATAAAACTATGACCACCAATTCTTGAAGTTGAAGATCTCCTCATTGTTATGTGATGGACGGACAAACAACCAGATTTACTGACTTATAGAATTACCTCCGCATACAGGCCTGGAGTTTAGACTTTGTCCAGTCTTGACAATATACGTTTGTTTGAACCAAAATCCCGCTCATACGGTAAAAAATACGCTTAGACCTCTTACAGGAGAGTGGTATGTCGAAGTTGCCAAAACTCACCTGGCGCAAGGATTCATTACAATCTTCAGCATTATCTGATTTTTATTTTGACTCGACCGGAATGAAAAATAGTTTTACTGCAGAAACCCGCTATGTGATGTCACTTGTCGGGTTCTGCACTAAACGGGAAACAAGGCTAATTTTAAACTATAAAGGGGAGCAAACAGCTGGCGGATTTCTGCACTCAAAGATGTGTTTACCAAGGGAGATTCATGCCATGTGGGTATTGTGGTGGACAAACACCGTGTGCGTGGGTTTTCTCGAGGTTCTCCTGTTTCCTCCCGCTTTCTTCATTCCACCAATTCATCACATCATCATCCATACGGCCTGATCCATAGTTGCCGAAAGGCCTTAAAATAAATTTAAAAAAAAACAAGGGAAATATCGAATAAGCGAAAAGAAAACCGATTTTCATAAAAAAAAAAAATGATAGTGAGTTTCTGAAATAAACGATTCAATTTATGAATCGACATTACAGTGTATATAGTCAATTCGGCAGATGCATTTATGGAGAAAACGACAATGTTGTTTCATGATAACCCTAAATCACACGTGGCTAAGGTAACTAGTGACTCCATTATCTGTCTTGGTTAGGAAGCTGTAGTACAGCCACCATATTCCTAATCGGCACGGTCAGACAATCAGTTCTTCCATACTTTGGACAACCTCCTCCGGCGCGACACTTCTTAATCGTTGACGATGTTGGGAACCCATAACTTAATTAAATTTTATTTTATCATTGACAGAACAGGACAGATACACAAATGGAGTAAGTGTTCAACAGTGATTCTCCCATAGTTTTCAGTTTGCGGGTATTAAAATGGAATTTTTGTAGGCTTTCTGTTGATTTTTAATACTAAAAATGTATACGTTGAAGGGGGATGCTCGACGATTTAGAGGGGTTACAACTACTACTGAAGGTCTGGCACAATCCCTGGTGTTCAAGAAAGATAAGCCTAAGTGTTATCTTACGAATTGTGAAAGATTTTTGCTTTAAGTAGTTCGAACTTCATTGTATTAGCCATTTTTATATATTATTATTATTTTGCCGATTTGCTTACAGCATTTAGGCTGCACCAATCCTCCATATTGATTCCTTCCCTATTACGTTTGTTGTAGACTTATCTGTATGAAAAAAAAATGGTTGCGAGTTATACTAGTTGGAACTGGATTTGGTCTACTGCTCGCACGCTGACCAGACGCGTTGGGAGAGGAGAACCGAAGCTCTCAAATGTGATCGCCACTGTCTTTTATTCACAGCAGCTCCCCAATTAGATCATGATCGTGGGTACCGCTCCGGACCCTCTCGCTTTGTTAATATTCACATATGTATGAGTATATATATGTATGTATGTTCCAGCATAACTCTCGAACGACTGGATCAATTACAACCACACTTGGTACACATATGAGAAACAAACAAGCAAAAAGCACACAAGTCCATTTTTTGATAAAAAGAAGTTTTGTTCGTTTAAAAACGCGAATGAAGAGCTGTAGCAAATAATACCAAGTAATTTTCTGATAGAAGTACTTATCCCATCGTAATGTATACTTTCTTGATAAAATTACTTTACATGATTCAATAGAGCCCTTCATTAAGGCCTTAAAAAGAACAAAACTTTTTTTTTTATCTAAAAATAGACTTGTGTGTTTACAATCTGGAAAGAATACTGTTGGAGTAAGACACCCCTAGCACCCTAGGGATAAGAAGGGGTGACATGTAAAAATAATTGAGAACGACCAATCCATAGTTTTCGGGGTCGCTAAGCTGATTAGTGAAAATCTCGGTGACATTTACACCCAAGTGTAGTTGACATTTTATTGACCCCGCACTAACGGGCGGTTAAATCAGCTAGTAGTTTCTACAGGAACAGCTTACCTTGCAGTGTTCTTCTTCTATGCTTAAAATTGAAGTATATTGAAATTGACGTTTAGTTCGCAGGTATTTTCCCTTTGGTAATAAGCTCCCATTTCTTTGTACGTTAAACGCTTCAAGAATTTCGCTTGAATCCTGTCAGTTTTTTTTTTTTTTTTAAAGGAGATTGACTTTGGTGTATGTACTAAGTAGACTCCATACTAGATTTGTGCATTCCAACTTTGATCGAGCATACGAATAAAATAATATTTGAAGACTTTTGATTTGTTTGAATTCACGAGCAATTCTCACAATTCTAAATGATTCTAAAGAAAAAGTACATGAATCCTCTTTGGTGCATTTGTCCGTAAGATAAACTCTAAAACACTGCAGAAGACGAAAAGATGGTTTTGAAATGTTTAAGTGAATTACGTCATAAGGGGGACAAAAAAATAATATAAAAATATTAGGTCACCAGACTTAATAGAAATGCTTCCCAGTGTTGGAAACTTCTTTCAACCATGCGTTACATGTTTTTTTCGTTTTACTACGAAAATTTAGATTTGTGCAAAAAGGTCGACAATCGCTTTTGTATGATAAGAATTTTTAAATTTCGAAACCATTTTTTTGCGAGATAATGTTCTATTTTTAACAAATGATCGTTTCAATGTTAGGTTATGGTAATTGTGTGGAAATTTACGTTGTTTTCATCATACGCATTTTCTGCTCTGCACGAAAATTTACATTCTTGCTTCCCAATCTGCCCGCTTGGGGCGCACAAATCGAGGAAATAAAAGTCTCTCCGACAAGCGAATGAAATCCAAAGCAAACTTAAATGAAGAAATTCTATTTCTTTGTTCTTAAAAATTGGAAAAGAAAGAAGTATTGCCTCCAACTTCATGGAAATTTTCCTCTATTTTTAATGCATCGTTATCTTCACTCTTCCTTCTCTTTCTCCGGCATTCTATTCATATTAATTCCATCTGATCTGTTATTGACAGAAAAAAAAAGAACGAGAGAGAAATATTCGATCATGATTGAGACACAGAAGAGAGAGAGAGTAACAAGTTATTCTAATTTATCTTTCTCTCTCGTTATATCTTGGGGATATAGTCCATCTGTTGTTGAACACACAGGGTATCCGAAAGGTCCATAGACAGTCAAATCAATTGAAAACAGCATTTTTAATAGGTTGGCGTATTTCATTGGCTACAAAGTATGTGCTTTTGATTGGTTAGATCAGCGTTTCTTAACCTTCTTCATCCTGCGACTCCCCTTTCACCATGCCTTCTAGCCGGCGACCCACTTTCACCATGCTTTCTAGCCGGCGACCCACAATTATTTTATTTTGTGTAATATTTGCGTTTTAATTTCAAAACATTTCAGTCTATTTTCTGTGTTTGTAACAAATATCCTAATTATATTATCCAAAACTATTCAACAAATTACATTATTCTCAGTAATTATTAAAAAGAGCAAGTACTTTCTTTGAAATTTATTAGTTTTAAACCTACAAAATTCTAGTTAAATTATTTTTTTCACCTTCCTTCGCGACCCCCATTGCACACGCCCTCCAGATTGAGAAACCCTGGATTAGATGATCTATGTCTGTCATTGGCCTAGACAGCAGCTTCTCTAAGCGGCTGATAGTGGTTTACGTTACGGAGATATGTTTGGCTAACGTAAGTTCATAGCCATGTTTAACTTTCTGGGGATGAAGCAATTCGAACAGTGACGAGTAGGCTTTCAACTCGGTCAAATGTAGCACTCTGCCGTAAAATAACGTAAACCAGGGACAACTATTTAGAGAAGTGGTTATCTAGACCAATCACAGACACATGCGAGCTGATCACAGACGCTGAAGTATTAACTAGCAAATCACAGACGCTGAAGTTTCAACCAATCATACACATAAGTCCCCTAGTCAACGACAAGCGTAGCTTTTCCGTGCCATTTCTGTCTACTTAACGCCTGCTTACTCTAAACAAGTGACGTCGACTGGACATTGCACTGTTTTTTTTTGACGACTCAGGAGCTTGTTTTACTTCGTTCCAGCTATTGCACGGTGTCAATATGAGTTCTGAAATAAAAAGTGTATAGGAAATTCAAGATGAAATGCAACATTCTGATTTCAAGTATATTTTAAGCCCGGGAGAATTGTCTCAACATAAAGATGATGATCCTGCTATGTTGGCTAGTCATGAACGTGCTGCTCGAGTCAAAAAAAAAAGCGCGTGATATGACTGCTGAGAAAGCGAACACTCAAATTCATGACTCAAAATCCTCTTTATCTTCTCTTAATTTTGATGTGTTTCATTTACGTTGTCCGAATCAGCCCTTTTCTGGGACAATTGAATCACCTTTCATGGATGTTGATGAGTTTCATCTACCAAAGAAATCAGCCAAATTACAAACAGTAAATGACTCAATTTCACCTATTGCTACTGCAAATCCTTTTCAAATATTAGCTTCTTAAACCTCAGATTCATGTAATAAACTGCCCGATCATCAAGATAAACCTAAAATGGATAGACTTCCACGTCAACCTAATCGACGTGCTTTATTTATATATGGAATAACTGACCGATATTCATTCTGTAAAAGCCTGGCAGCAAATTGTAAAGAGCGTCCTTTCATCAAGCAGACAACAGATTTCATTAAATTTCAAACCAAAACGAAACATGACTTTGAAAAAATTCAAACATTTTGGGAGCACAAAAAATCAATTTTGCCTCTTCCACTTCAAGCACAGATTCCAACATTGGAGATACCATTAAGGATTTTTTTCAAGATCTTTCAAACAATCTCTCTCTAAGTGATGATCTCAACAAATTCAAGACTACAGATAAATTCTTAGACAAGATCCCTATCATCATCAATATACTTCAGAAAATATTTTCTGTGTCAAAAATAAAATCAAGACCTTATATCATTATAACTCTGATACAAAAATCATAACATACCGCTTATTTCTTCTTCCAACTACGTGATTCAAGTTATCACCCAACAGCATACAACCATATCCCCTCTTCTTTTCCTCTCATTATTCTCTCTCTTTCTCTCTTCAAATTTTTTTCATTCTAAATACCTGAGAAACATAGGACTGTGACAATTGCGTCCTATTATTTCATAACAAATATTCTATTAAATCGTCATTACAATTCAACACATATTGAAGGCATGGACTCTTTTGTTCGAAACTTCATATCCTGTAAATTGTCATATAAGCTCAGCTCAGCAAGTGACGTATATTTCTATTCACTCCAGCTCATCATTAATATCAAGAAAGTAAAAACTGAAAATATACAGAACGGTTATTTTGCCGATAATATTTCATGGTTGCGAAAGTTGGAGTACGACCCTGGCAGTTGAACATAACTTGTGTGTGTTTGAAAATAAGGTTTTGAGAAAGTTACACGAGACGAGTTGACTTAAGAATGGAGGAGACTGCATAATGAAGAACTCCACAGGCAGTATGATCCACCGAAGAATAATGAAATTACAAGGCCTAAGACCGACAGGTCAAGTAGCTTGGATAACGGAGAAACAAAGATCATATTCCATCGTGGTTGGTAAGTCGGAGGGAAAGAGGATGTTAGGAAGACCGAGAAGCCGTTGGGATGACAATATAAAAATATATTTTCGAAACGTAAGTGTTCGTGATGAGAATCCAATAGCGACCTTTGTTACTGCAGTGAAGAAGTTGCGGGGTGCGAAAAGAGAGAATCATACTGAATTTTGAAACTTTAATATTGTAGGCATAACAAACTACAAATAGTATTTACAATAATAGTAAGAAGGAATATCTGACGTTAATAACATTATACTTTCTGTCTTTGTGATTGTTCTTTAGATATTAAAATGATGGAGACAGGAACCGGCCAATTAAATGCATTATTTCATGGATATTTTTTGACTATACGAAGTTACTCTTATTTCACGTGTAGGGTTTTGCCATTTTGATCACCTGTTCACGTCCTATTGTGTGTTGAAATGTATCTCGAAAAAGTTCAGTGAATTACACTCTATTCATGCATTCTACACATATTGGTCAATGATGAAGAACAATACTAATAAATACCATCTGCTACGACAAGCTGTTTCACTGTTGAGATCTTTAACGAGCTGCAGAACATTTCCTTTGTCTTGTCACAGCTATGACGTAACCTTGACCTTTCGTAATTGGAAGTAGATTTAACTCTTATGGCCAGAAGTAGATGTAGCTGTTATACATCTGCAGTTCTGTTATGGCCAGTCAGATGTTGAGGACTATCCAAGGAAGGTGGTTGGTACAGTAATAATTATGTGTGTGGTCCACTCTCGCGCAGGCGCAGTACTGCTTGAACCATAAACAATACTGACAAGCAGCTGCTTTAGAATTGCTAGGTTAGTCCAAGGATTAACGTATCGGAAAGATGATTCGGAGACCAGTTCAAATCTTCGTGTGGTTATGTTGTCCTAGTCTATCCAATGCAACGTTATAGCGTATTCTGGTAACGAGATATTGCAGTATACTATGGTGTGGAATGGCCATATAGTGCTATTTCGCTGTATCTAGAAACGGCTTTTGGGGAGAGTTGATCCTATGACTGTTCTGCTTTCAAAGGCACCCTTTGCTTCATGTATTACAATAGAGACGTGGTGTCATATCTCAGTCGGATGATGGTGTTACATTGCGTAAACACTTGTAGTGTAGGCTTGGAATCACAACAAGCTTTCAAAATAAGACACTTGGAAGGACATTTTTTTCCAGTTTTAAGAAACTTCGTGGGTGTAAACACTGGCGGCGTAAGGTGGGTGGGAGCTAACGGTGTCAATGCCCCGGCCTCCACCTGCCGAAGGGCCCCTGCCGGTCGTCGACACAAGTAAATAACTCTTGTTAATATTCGCTCGTTAATGGAGTACATGGATGGTGGTCGGTGACGTAATAGCTATGCCGTCTAAGTACACTTATTTGTGAGCTTGACTGTAATGACTGATAAGCATAACTCTCTACAATCTGCACAACCATGTCATGTATAGGTTACGGCGAGTGAGCGAAAAGATATCTGTCTTAGCAAGTGAGACTCCCATGGGCCTTCCAGTTTCTCCGTAGGGTTCAATATAACAGAAAATAAGGCATTTCGGTCAACAGTAGCAGCACGATCTTACGATTGTGTTCGCGAACAGACCTCAATCAAGTTTCCCGGGCCCCACATTATCTTACACCACGATTGGGTGTAAATATATTTTGGTGAAAAGCTATTAACTTTGCAAGCATACATGAACACATGGATTGATACTAGTCGCATATTATTGCCAATCTTTAGTAAATATTTAAAACAAATTATTAATCTAGTAATTTTTTCTAGGTCTGAGTCAAAGATGTATAACGACCATTAATTCAATTGAAGTACTTTCTGTTCTACCACAAATATTATAAATAAAATATTTTAAAACAACAGCGTTTGACCAATTCGATACAGCACAGAAAAGATTATATTTCTAATAATAAATTAGAACTTACTTTTGTGCTATTGACTTATTATCCGCAGTTAGAATAATTTCCCTTGAACGTACTAGTTTAAGAGTGAGTAAAAGTGAGGGTCACTTAACTTCAAATTTCAATTTTATTAATTTAAGTATCGTTATTAGAGCTCGATTACAGCGTTTAGACAGACTGAAGAAGGATTCTAGATTCTTCCGCTATTGAACTCTCCTTTAAAAGATACCGTAAGCAAGTGGAAGCATCTTAATAATTCTTCTTAGCTTGGAAATAATTGTTTTTAGTATATTTTTAATGTTTTTTTTTTTTTAGATTCAATAGTTTTGGGGAAAACATTTCTGGAAACTAATAGTTGGAATAGAACCCACGGGAAAACAAAATACTGCTGTATTGCACAAGAACTTAAAATATTAAACACAATATTAACTATATTGACATAGTATTGAGTTAATCCGACCGTGAAGATGCAAATCTAACAATATTAATACAAAGGTAGTTGGGATAGTAATGTATGTGAACTTGTATTGATTACAGTTACAATAACTTGTAGGGGTTTGTAATAAATTACAATTACAGTACTACAAAAATAGTTTAGCTGTTAATTTGTAATTTTCTTTTATTGGCTACAGTAATATTCAATGTTCGTACATCTCTTCAACTTAAAATAACAAACTAACAAATGAGGAAGTAACACAACGAGGAACGAGTCATCTGGTGTTAAGGAAATGAAATAATTTTGACGATTGTCGTAAAGCATAAACTACATAATTATTGGCAATGATTGTTTCTCAAGACCTAGTTCACGTTTCCGATAGGATGTTTTGTTTAGAGTATCTTGATATTTTGTATATGGTTTGGATCTAATTTCTTTAGGAAAGGTCGAGACGTCGTTGGGAGGACAATATCAGAAGAGATCTTCGAGAAATAGGTGTTCGTGATGGAAACTGGCTTGAAATTGCCCAGGATAGAATCCAATGGCGAACGTTTGTTACTACGGCGACGAACTTGAGAGTTCCATAAGCCATAGAGTTAGTTAGTTAGTTAGTGGAACTGTAAAAACTTCGTATATACACAAATTGAAGGCCAGACTTGCGTTCAGTGATTTGACAGTATAGATCAAAGATGAAAGATCATGAGCATCTAGGAATTGAAAACAAACACCTTTTTCGTTTCGTAAAATAATAAGGTTTTTGACAGGAAGTAGAAATGCCAGGTACTATCATGAAATTTGTAAATAATGAAAAATAAAACCAGTATTTGCTACTGCTTGATATTATTATTATTATTATTATTTAAATAAATGTATATACGTATTCCCCATATACTGTATTTTTATACTACCGGAATTTCAGTCAGTATGATGAAGGCTGACTATACGTGTTATATTGTGAAATAAAACAGGTTCTTGGTTGCAGCATATTTTATGAATTTTTTCAGCAAATACGTTTATATGAAACCTGATATAAGATCCAACCAGACCCAACTTTAACAAGCCAATGGACTTTCTCAACTATGCCACATGACTTTATTTCAGACAAGAGGCTGGATGTGTCAGATGGAGTACGAGTCATCCCGTACGGAGTGCTACGGAGTATACCCGAAGATTCATTTCTTCTCGATTTTTTGGGTAATATTCGGAAATACCACTATTTGGGAATAGGCTGTCGTGCTATTCATTTTTAACAGATAACGCTAACGTTTTCTAAGGTACAATTTTCTTCTGATAAAAGTGTCTCTCAGCAGTTGACAGATTCGTTGTGTTTGATTGGTTCCAGAATACTTTAGAATTTCGATCACGAAACATCAGCTTACAATATTATATGGCAAGGAAGAAGTATCTGAACACCGAAATAATTTTTAAAAATATTAAAACAACTTTCTAAAAATACTTTTCTTTAAAATAAAAAAAATAAAATAATTTGTACTAAGAAGTAAAAAAAAAATTATTTATGCATGACTAACAAGAAAAACATGGGGCATGCTCTCAACTTTACAAATTTTTCAATTGGCGCGCATTATGCTTTTCTTTTTAGTAATGCATAAACAATTTTTTTTTCTTTTTAGTACGAATTGTTTTGTTTTTTAAAGAAAAGTACGTTTTTAAAAAGTATTTCTGAAAATTATTTTTTTAACACTAGATTCAAAGATTCGTTCGACCATTTGTAGGGGCGAAACTCTCCTAGGAGGGTATCACAGAATCCCTCCCTGCAGTTGAAATAACGCCCTAGGCTATAGACAATCAACCATACAGAATCTTTAGCCTGTCCTTTTCCTTTGCGTAAGTAAAAGTCAGTAAGAAGTCGTGGAAAAAACCGGGCTGTCGTAGCTCAGTGGTAAAGCGTTAGCGTAGCATTCGGGAGGTCTTGGGTTCGATCCCAGCGGCCGACCATCCTGACTGAGGATTTTCCAAGGTTTTTTCCTCAGGCACACCAGGCAAATGCCGGGATGGCACCTTCAACATAGACCCTGACCGACACCTTCCCGAATCTTTTCCCCTCCCCTATGCCGGCTTGAGCTTCAGATGCCTAAAGGCCATAAATAAAATTCAATTCAAGTCATGGAAAAATACGTAAGTATATCATTCATTTTAAAACATCACGAAAGTAGGCTACGTAGATAGCAAACAGTTGACGAGGTAAGGTATTATAAGGGATGAGGATGTTATGAAACATCAAAATAAAAGAAAGATATCATTAAAAAAAATGTTTGGCGCTGATGTGAACCAAGAAAAAGAGGTCGAAAAACGTTTTGACATATTGTCAAACGATTTTCTGAAAAAAAAAAAAAATGTGACGACTTCAGGCTATTGAAAGCTCGCCTTATGAAAGTGATTGCATCTAAATTTATCCACTAAATTAATATTGCTGGAGAGATAGATAGATGAGAAAGAGGTGAGAGGAAGAGATGAGAAAAATGTAATGGGAAAAGTCACACAGAGCATTATCCATTATCAGCAAGAGAGAGAAAAAAAATCAGTCGTATTCACAAAACAGAATTATTCGTTTTATATAATATAACAAAATGTCACCAGATGGCACCACCCAAGAACTTCTTTTTTTATTATTTAATTTTGCCTTTATTTTGAGTTAATCCTCACATTCATCAAAATGATTGCTACAGGTACCGGTATACTCTCAGAAAGTAATTTACATTTACAGAAAAATACTTGTCGAACAAGAAAATCTACGGCTTCGAAGAAACCCTCTTTGAATTTATGGTAGCAAGCAACCTTTAATAAAGCTAACGGAGTTAATTATTTATGTATTTGTTGTTATTAAACGGCAACTATAAATTCTAATCAAAATAGTATAGCAAAATTTATGGAATAAAACACGTAATTTCGATATAGTCAAAGAATTTAATAACTCTAAGGCTTGAAATATAATGTTAGATTCATAAGATAGAAAGAAAGGATTACAGGATTTCTAGTATTTACTTTCCGTGTGTTTTTGTACATTGTGTTCTTGTTTTATCTACAGCTGAACATATATGAAACAAAATACATGATAACAAGCCGAAAGACAGGGAATGAAGGAAATAAAAACATAAGAATTAGGGATGAGGTCATAGAGAAAGTAAATACCTAACAAGCAAAAATGACGTCGCGGAAGAAATAAAAAGTCGCTTAGTATCGGGCAATGCATGTTTCTATTCAGTCCAAAAACTTCTAACATCGCGATTAATATCAAGAAAGTTGAAATTGAAAATATACAGAACTGTTATTCTGTCGGTAATACTTTACGGTTGCGAAAGTTGGAGTACGACCCTAGCAGACAAACATAAATTACGAGTGTTTTAAAATAAGGTTTTGAGAAATATATACGGGCTGAAGCGGGACGAGATGACTGGAGAATGCAGGAGACAGCATAATGAAGAACTCCACGGACTGTAGATTCACCAGATGTTGTAAAAGTAATGAAATCGCGACGACTAAGGTGGACAGGTCATGTAGCTCGGATGGGGGAAAAATGAAGATTATATTCTATCCTGGTTGGAAGCCCGGATGGAAAGAGGCCATCTGGAAGACAGAGACGTCGCTGGGAGGACAATATTAAAAGAGATCTTCGAGAAGTAGGTGTTCGTGATGAAAACTGGCTTGATACTGCCCAGGATAGAATCCAATGGCAAACGTTTGTTACTGTGGCGATGAACTTGCGAGTTCCATAAGCCATAGAGTTAGTTCTTTTACACTGTTAAAAAGTTTTGTTTTCTGAACCTTAAAGACATAAACTAAGTTGATCCCACAACTTACACCACACAATTTAATCCCTTTTTTATTTGTCAAGTAGGGTTAGGAATTTTCATTCACTGAAAATATTTTCCAATTTCTGTTAAAATAAGAAGTAATCAAAATGGCGGCAGCAAATCACTTGAGGAGAATTACATTCACGGCTACGAAAAGAAACTGTTTTCGCATTCTGCGCATGTGCAGAACTAACAACTGAAACTAACCACATCAGCATACGAAAAGTCTCTGCGATTTTCCCAGATTTCAGTGAAACAATACTAAAATAAGAACTTACTAAAACTTATGCGGAACTTTACTAAGAGTTCGTAGCAAGATCTGCAAGATATTTAACAGTGTAGTCCAGGGTTTCTCCCGAATTGTATGCAAAAGGGTCGCGAGGTGTGTGCGTGTATGTATTAAATATTCTTCTGAAGGCTTCAACACACACATAATGAAAGGTTTTTGGGGGGTCGCCGGACAGAAGACAGTAAAAAGGAGTCGCGGCATGAAAAAGGTTTCGAAACGCTGGTGTAGTCTATTCAAATAATTTAAGGAAACGCCAACCAAAGAGGAATGGGAGTATCGTTCTTAAGGATACACTGAATACATGTAGGTATGCTGCTACTGGAACACTTTGGAAAGACTGAAGCGTGCATTTGTATAAAATAGCTAACTGTATAATGGTACTAAGTAACGACTACGCAAAACTACTACAGTTGATAACACGGCCAGCTCAAAGGCGCGGAATTTGAAAATGTTTAAAAAAAAAATGAGATTGAAAAACGACAACCTGAATTCTGCATGTATATGAAGTGAACCCACAAAGGAATCCACTGTGTGGTGACCCGTACCGGGAACTACGTCGGAGAGACAGTATAGTCTATACAGTGCTGCAAAGGAAGAAGGCGAAATGAAACAATAGGACACAATAAACCCTTTTATTAGAACGCTTAAACTTTATAGTTTCATAGCTCAAGATGAACTTATTTACATTAGACAGTGCGTTCTTATAGAACCTCGGTTGAAACGTTCAAGGCACATCCGCCATGAGAAATTAGTTACATATATTTGTTTTATTGCGTACAGACGTTAGAATACAGTTTAAATATTACAACAACAAAAATCTTTATAAGATTATGAAAATTTACGAAATTACATTATTTTATTAAATATGCATGGATTCAATCAAAGCAAATAATTTCGTACAATGAGAAACTGTATTCATACGCTCAAAAACATTCTTCCATACACACACACACATGTATTTCAGTATACATGTTGCTTTTTAATAATATTTTGTCCAAGAATTATGAATGAACTTGGGAACTTCAAATATCCCATAATCTTCGGCATCCAAAATAGAACCATATTAAACTGAAATTTCAACGTACAAAATATGAATAGGAAAAGGATTTATATAAAACAAAAAAGAGAACACAACAGTGACGTAGTATATTTATACAATAGGAAAACCTAAACACGGGTAGGTGACGTCACAAGTGTCGCAACATATATGCCTTCACTTAGCCAAGTTCCTCTTCCCGTGCGTGCACGGGGTCTTGGGTGCGAGTTCCTGTGGGTGTTTTTTACTTAACATAGAGCTTGAATTAAGAACAGCAAATTCAATTTGAACGTTACACAAATTTGGTTGAATGTTGAGCAGGGGCATGTTGAGTTGCTTCACTATAACTTTAGTTTAATAGCATGAAAATCAAAGCATTACAACACGGTGAAAATCTTGAAGAAACAGACATGTTTAAAATCAAATCCCTTTAAACAACTCCTACGTATTATGAACCAAATTTGAATTTGAATTAAATGGCTTTAGGCCACTTTGGCTCAGGCCAGATGGATAATGATGAGATGAATTGGTTGAATGCAAAAAGGGGGAGGAAACGTGAGAACGCGATGTTTGTCCACCACAAAGTCCACATGTCAACGCGATTGAACCGAACACGCCAGAACGAGCGATGAGCGCTCTACCACTGAGCCACCGCAGCCCATGAATATATCAATATCGTAATGATTGTTTGGGTTTATGTTATTGAAGGATCGTATATGATGTGTTAGCAGAGTCGTTAGATATACGATGAAATCAGGTAGAGTCCGTTTGACCTAGGATCGATTATTATTCTGGTTATATGATAAATAATAGAGCAAAACACTTATTGACGTTTTATCCAACAGCAGGTTTTATTTAAAAAGTTCCATTAACCCAAAGACGTACATCAACTGTACAGGTACTAAAAAGAGTGCCTCGTACATGGGCTCTTGTATTGACTTTACTTGTGGTTCACCTCCTTTGTAGCGACTATCTTCGACTTAGGTTTTTGGAGTGGAAAGAGTTTAGATTATGGATACTAACTCCAGTCCAAGTTAGCAAGGATGAGGTATACCGACTCCAGTCCAAGTCAGGGAGGGAGAGGTGATCACTCTTCGAAGCGAGTGATACTTCTTAGGCTCTTGGCAGGCTTTTTATAGCCCGTTTTGATGGGCGTGTTTTCAGCGTTTCCAAGCTTCACCGCTTGGTGCTGGTGTCGTCTGCTTCAATGATTGATTATGCAGCATTATATAATTCTTGCCACTCATGGATTTTTATTGTGGTTGTGTTGACACACTAACCTAATGATCCACTTCCCATTACAATATATTATTATTTATTTATGCTGTGTTCATATTTGAAGTGTGGAACATGGAAGGATTGCTATGCCTATGAGAGACATGGTTGTTTTGAGTTTGAACATTTTCACACTTTTTTTTTAGATACTGTTTGTGTTTGTAATCTTGGCTCTTCCTGTAAGAAACTTAGTGGAATAATATTAAACATTCATTACCTTTTTATATTCGATTTATATGGGCTGGAGAGGGACATTATGGCCTATGAATCCTACTGGGTTTGTTACGATGTATTCCGATTCAATGAACCACACTACATTTGCCCTAGTAACCAAGAGTATAGAAAGCATGTGTGATAACCTTTTAACCAGTCTTGACTCATCCTAGATTTTTCTCAGAACTCGTGCTTTTTCAATGGAAATTATGAATATTTTTATCTGACCATCTTTATTTTGGTTGCCATTTTGAAAAATGTCAGAATGAGTTTTGAAACCACCCACCCGTCTACATACACGAATTACCCTTACAAAATATAACCGCCTCCTTCTTCAGACTTCACACTACAACTACTTTTAATTTTAGTTGTAGAGTGAAGTCTGAAGAAGGAGGTGGTATACTTCCGAAACTGTTTCATTATGGTTTATTTTTATTATTAAATTATATCTTCCCCATTTCTATTTCTGTCTATTTTTCTGTATCTGTCTGACAGACATCCAACGGTTTTCATTTTTATGTGTGTTAAAATTTATTCTCCATCATCTTATGTATAGTGTGTCATCTAGCGTTTACCTTTCATTTTGTCGATTGTAAAACATGTTTATTTAGGAAAGAAATGTTCTCATGTTGTGTGCTGATTTTCGTTAGGTGGGAGAGACGGAGAAAAGGAGAGAGAGAGGGCGGGGGTCTCTACCATTCACAATTTCACGATAAGGAGATGTCATTTGGATGGACTCACTGCACGGAGTTCAGTCACATTCTTTTAAAATACGAAGTGTACCATACCGGCATTTGACTAGTGTAACCGAGGAAAAAAGCCTGGTAAAACCCCAGTCAGGAAAGGTTCCCAGAACCTTCCGATTGCTAAGCGAACGCTATTCCAACTGAGCTACGGCCACTTGGTTCGTCTCGGTCATATTGACCCGGTATTACAAGAGGAATCTTCCGATTAACAGAGTGACAGTGTTACATCTCGTTGAATTTGAAATTTATTTATAGATATTTAGGCACCTATGGCTCACGCCGGGTTAAGACTAGGCGAAATGTGGTAGGGAATCGACCTGGCCCTAAGTTGAAGGTGTCATCCCGGTACATGGTTGGTGTGACTGAGAAAACCTAAGTCAGAACAGTCATCCGCTGGTACCGAACCGAGGACCTCCCGCTCTACAAAGTAAGGTACGACGGCAGGGAACAAAACATACTCGTATCGATGTTTATCACACGTACGCATGCACACAGGTATTTGTTTGGAAAGAGAAACATATCTTCACTTATCTCATATGTTCTTCATGTGATTTTCAATGATCCATTCTTTTATTTCTTCTGTCTCTGTTGAATAGATATATAGAGAAATAGCGTTTACTATAACGTCGACGAAACATGTTTTATGTATTTTGCTACTAACATCTTCTTTGTAAATGATAAACGTAAATAACAACATATTATCAAAAATTATAAAGCATGAATATCGTGTCCCATTTTTAAGAACTCATAGATAAAGACGTTTTTCTCTTGTTTTTCGTGTATAACGTTAATGTTCTGTTGAATTTAGTACAGCGATTTGTAATAATACATAGTCATTTCAGCATTGTACTCGACTCATTAAGAAAGAAAATATTCCTTGGAAATCGGTGAGGATATTTTCTTCTGGACTATTTAAACTACACCTTTCAGTACATTTCAACTAGTGGTTTTACCTAAAATAAAAATGATTTTAGGATCGCTGTTTTTGGTAATTTGAAATGCGAATCTCTTCATTATTTTCATTATTTGCGACATACTACAAGAAATTACAAGTATCTTGCCTTAGCTCAAGGCATGTGGTAATGCTTTCTCTTAAAGAAAGGCAAAGTCTAGAAAAGTTCCAACCTTGGGCAGTCACGCACAGATTCTCAGAATTACACAGCGATGACTCTAAGTTAGTTGGGTTGCCTATCTTCCAGGCTTCAAAAAATAACGTGTACAATAGTGTGATGTGAAGTAATTAAAGCTGTTGACTGTACTTTATAACGATTCATTTATTTTTAGTTCTGTTGGCATTGGTATAAAGGCCTTAAAAATTAAATTCAAAATTCTAGACATTGGTAACATGAACTTTGAGGCGCCATGTGAAAAAAAAAATTGTTTCTTGCTAGAGTTTTTGAGTAAATGGTTCTATTCTAATTTTATTTTCTTTAATTGCTCACAATTTAATTCCCCAAATGCAAATTTTTGTAACGAATAATTTATTTCAAATACTGCAGACATTGGCATTAGCCCCCATATTGAAAAAATAGCCGCTAAAATTCGTCTTGTGGCTATAACCTTTTGAGTGAATTGTCCTATTATGATATTTCAAAGTGTTCATAATTAAATTCCCCATCAGAAAAGATTAATTATTTTTTGAAGGAGGGGGGGGGGCTAAGGCCATTATTTTAATTTGAAAACCTAGAAGATGTATATAGATTTTTTATATTTCTTGTACATTTAATATTTAAAATTATCTGCTCACTTATTTTGACAGAATTTCCTGGATTTCTTTCATCAGCGTGTGTATTTTTCCAGTAGTTAAAGGATGAGACCTATTTTTATTCTAAAATAACTAACATATCAGAACCAAGTATCACATAGCATAGCTGATAACGTTTGATACTTGTAAAGGATCGAAGTTGTATATCTGTAGCAAGTAGAGATTCTCGAGCTATTTCTAGAAGCCAACACCGTTCCCACTATTTTAGGTCGTCACATTCACTTAAAAAAACGTGAAAAGAAAATGGCTGACTTTCTATTTCACCTTCGACTATCAGAATCATATCATTGAGTGTTAAGTTTATCAATGAATTTACGTAATTCCAATTAATCATTTTAAATATGACGATCGTAAAATCATTTTGCCCATTCATGAAACACTTAAAATTACTATAGAAAAACTCTGCCGAGTGTATAGCTTTCAAACTAAACAATTTGTAAACGAATCATTGAAATCGGTTGATTAGTTATCAAGTTATAAGCAGAAAACTGGTTTTGGCTGCCATTTTCTAAGATGGTGGTTGTAAAACATTTCAGCCCATAGCTACAACACTTACAATAACTATTTGATCACAAACAACAAACTCACCGAGATTTATGCTTTCAAAGCAAGTAATTTATCAAAAGAATAAAAGAAATCGGATGGTTAGTTCTGAAATTACAGGCAAAAGAATTTCTTTTGGCCGCCATTTTCAAGTATGGCGGATAGAAACTATTCAGACGATGCCTACAACACTTAAAATACTTATTTAGTGGTAAATAAAAGTTTGTTAAGTATCATTCTCTTAAGAAAAAAAAAACACTGGCGTAACAGGCCTATAGGCCCTGAGCCTGCCCCAACGCCATCTGTCTGTGTTTGGTGGAACTACGTCCACCTGAGTAACGGCTGTGTAGCCAGCACTGCGCGTACCTAACCACGAACAGGCGTATCAGGGGCTTACCAGACCGAGCGTGGCCGTCACTTCTTTATTCACGTGACTTCCCAGTTTGCCTCACGACGCTGGGTGGACGCCGAAAAGTGGGACTCCAGCCGGGAATTGAACCCGGGACCACGCGGACATGAGTCCAACGCTCTAACCACTAGACTGTTTCTCTTACATACAAAATATAAATTTTTAGACATATCCTCTGGGGATACATAGGAAATGTTTCATTTGAAGGAGTGAGATGACGTGATGGCGCTTCCTTAGTGCCTCCGTGTGATAGAGATCGTATATTTGTCATATATTCTAATTTTTACATAAATTAGATGATGCAAGGTATTAGAAGAAAATCAAGAAACACCTTTTGTGTTTTTTGAGTATTTAATTGACATACAGTATCGTATTTGAAAAGATAAAACAAATCGTATTTGAAGAGATAAGTTCTTTATATATTGTTTTACGCGTATATAAAATCAAATTATATTCCTACTAGAACAAATAAAAATGAAAGAAAATAATTATAAAGGACATTTATTAATTTAGGGTTTAAGTACGGTATTCCAGAATATCCTACTACAGCATCTCCGACCAAAAATTAGGAATTTTGCGTAAATAGAGAGTTATACTTTGAATTAATACGCACTAAAATATTACAGCAAAATGTTCTTTCTTTCCCTTATTTCAGCTCGTATTTTGTAGTATACGTTAGACCAATAATATAGTTTTTCGATCTCTACGCTAAATCCAGCATGCATAGTATTTAGGAAGTTATGCAAAAATTAGCACAAAATATGCACTAAATTTTCGAGTAGTTTCTACTCTGATAGCTTGTTGTGGTTTGGCCAGCCCTGAAGTTAACCCAACCACATTGTTTTCGTTTCGTTTTCTGGACTAAATCCAGCTCGCAGAAAATATGGCATAGTGTACACAAATTAGTACAAAAAAATGTACTAAATCCTGAGATGGTTTTGGCCCTGAACGCTTGATGTGGTTCTGCCAACTTCACGTACCTCTGCAAACATATTCGTGGAATTTCTCTCACTCGTTCTGTATGAGCGACCTGTTAAAATGGTGTTAAGTGTGCTTGCTATGTCAAGACAGTTAAAACAACGCACAGAGATTGCATTTTTAACAGGAGAAAAGGTGAACCCTACTGAAATTATTTTTTTATAAGCCGTTTATAATGAGGAAATCATGGATCGAAGTACGGTGAGTAGGTGGGCTGCAACCCTTCGTTCATCGAAAACGGGAAAAGTGACAATTAAAGATGAACCTTTGAGTGGTCCGTGATAGATTAGACACATCGACAACAGGTGAAAGAATTTGATTCAAAGCGACCGTCGCGTCACGTAACAAACTATCGTGATCCAGAGCCATGCATATCGAAAGAACGTGTAGGCCACATTATCAAGCACTTGAGATATCGTAAAATCCGTGCAGGTTGGATGTCACGCAAATTCACAAATATGAAACAAACATACATTGTATCACGGGCGATAAAATGAAGGACGTAGTAAGGCCGTGGGATAAGACTTCCAGAAATATTCATTAACGCGATGAGGAAACTGGTTCACCGTTCGATAAAAGGCAGATCTGTAAACAATAAGTACATTGAGATATAAATGTTAATGCTTGTAGCCACAGAAATATACTTACATGTATTTTCTATTTCATTCGAATAACACTTTTTGTTTGCAAGTTATGAGTGAGTGTACACTACATTTCAGTCGAGCTACGTATATTAATTTTACGTTAAAAATATTAAATTTAGCGGGACCGGGTCCATTACACTTACCCCATAAAATATGTCACTGTTAATTTTAAATTTCCATTAGCTTTATACCAAGCGGCCGTTGCTCAGTTGCTAGAGCGTTGGCTTTGCAGGCTCTGAGAATTATCTCACCGGCCGATCATCATGACCGAAGCTTTCTCAGAGTAATAGTTTCACCAGGCAAATACCGGAATGATACCTTCAAACTAGGTCTTCCAATATCCTTTCTCCTATTTTATCCCAGTCTGAGTCAAACTTGCTTAAATGCCATAAATTAATTTAGAATGTAAAATTCACTGACTTTATGATAAATATCAGTTTGCATTGGTACATCGCATAGACTGAAACATACAATCTATATAGCGCCAAATTAACGTGCATCTAAATTAATAATATATACTTATTCTTAAATACATACAAGAAAAAATGTAGACTATAAACAGAAGAGCATAAATGCTACAATTTTCTGACGTAAAAGCCAGATCTGAAATCTATCACCCCGAGCGGCTATCTAGTCTCTCTAGGTTGGTAAAATACTCTTGGATTCGTCAAGAGCACTACTTTGAGTCAGAAATTCTCATATATTCTTAAATATTGTCATTAAAGTTAGTGCTTCTAACGATAGATGGCAGCTCCGTATGTCTCTGATGTATTTGTATTGTTGCACGAAATTTCAATGCTGCTCCTACAAATTCAAGCCTATAGAGTTCAATATCTGTGCCGAATTTTTGTGTCCATTCTTTATGGGTTAGATATTCACTACAACAATCAAACGATTTCAACAATGAACACAAGATAAAAAATGAATATAAATGATCGGCACAGATCGAACTGTTGAAACGGCTATGAACTTTCTTCTGTGAAAGTTTGAACTCTCTAGGCTTGAATTTGTATAAGTTCAAGTGCAATTTCGAGCAACGAAAATGTATTAGAAACATACGGAGCTAGTACCACAAAGAAGCGACAGTACTGCTATCTAGTGTTAAAGAAAGTTCGTTTACAGTAGACTTAACAACCTAGGTAAGTGTACCAAAAGGGTAATTTATGCTCTTTTGTGTTTTGCCTTCTGGATTTATTTACAATGGCTTCCTTATTATTCGTTGTTTTCCTTTTTTTTTCTTTTTTTTTTTTTGTGGTTTTCTATGAACTCTTTTATATAGCTCTTTCAGTAACCAGTTTTCATTTACTCATAAAGAATAATAGACAAGTTGTTTTACGAGAGAAGCAAAAATGTAAAAATGTAACAGGTAATTAGTAGCCTGTCTTTTTGTTTTTCTTGTGTGTTATTAAAAAAAACAGTGTGCTACGTTTCAGTTTTCAATTAGGTCGTCTTTTCTTTTTTTTTCTTTCTTTGTTTATTCGTTGTTGTTATACAAAAAAAAAATGTAGGAGGAAGAAGAGGAGATGGAAATTAGCTTGCTTTTCTGATGCATTTCTCTTCTTTAAATGTCATTGGTGGTCACGTAGTGTGCTAATGACAGTCTTCTCTTTCGGTTTAGCTGCTGGTGGGAGAGGAATTATGGCTCAAATAGAAGGTTTCTCGTTTCGTGGTAGCGAACGGGAGTTCCAGCGAGAAATGGAACACATCCTACACAATTTAGGCCTCGTTGTACGTGGAATAGAGGGAAACTTTTGCTAAAATAAGAGAGAGAGAAGGAAAGAAAGAGAGAGAGAAATAAAGCAAGAAAAAGAGAGATAGAGAGAAAAAGAATAAAGAAAGAGAAAGAAAAAAGAAGAAAGATAGAGAAATAAAGAAAGAAAGCAAGAGAGAAAGAAAGGAAAAGTAGAGAAAGTAAGAAAGATAGAGATAGAAAAAAAAAGAGATGTAAAGAAAGAAAGAGAAAGTAAGAAAGCAAGAGAAAGAAAGAAAGAAAAAGAGAGAAGTAAAGAAAGAGATAGAAAAGAAATAGAAAGAAAGAAAGAGAGAGAAAAAGAAAGAAAGGAAAAATAGAGAAAGTAAGAAAGAAAGAGAAAGATAGAGATAGAAAAAAGAAAGAAAGGAAGAGAAAGAAAGAAAGAGAAAAGAAAGATAGATAGATAAAAAGAAAGGAAGAGAAGTAAAGGAAGAAAGCAAGAGAGAAAAAGAAAGAAAGAGAGAGAAATGAAGAAAAAAGCAAGAAAGAGAAAGAAAGAAATAGGGAGTTAGAGAGACAGAGGGAGAAAAAGAAGAAAGTGGAGAAGTTAAGAAAGAAAGCAAGAAAAAGAAAGGAAGAAAGAAAGAGAAAGAACTGGAAATTAATAGTCGAAATTCACTACGTCTACAACCAACCCTCTGTCTCCTATTGCACCCGACGGATGCAACGGTGAATAATACTCGTTTGAATATCACACCAAACGACAGTCCTTCCGCCAAATGAAATGTAGACCTAGCTATTTATTTTGTTGTATGAGTTCAATCTGGTATATATGGCGACAGAAACGTGTAATAACGCGATGATATTCAACTTCATAATGACCACAGCGTCGCTTTTTCCAAACAGTACGTACCGGGGCTTGTAGCTGCGAAATGCGGCACAATTTCCACCCCGACGACCAGAACGTATTTTTATTAAGTGTACTCTCATTGTTCCAAGTTGGTCGATCGAATTACGTTACACCCTGTATATATGAAAGAACTTCACTGGGAACAGATGGTCCTGACAAAATCCCCTACATAGTTCTGCAAAGAAGTCCTCCCATCTTATTTGAAATTCTCACTCAGATATTCAACTCTTCTTTTAAGCTTGAATATATATACCGCAAATATGGAAATCAGCCTATACAATATTCATTCCAAACCACAACAAAAATAGATTCATATCCTCAAATTACAGACCCATAACCTTGACAAATGCCATTGCAAAACTTTGTGAAACCGTTATAGCAAAAAAGATTAAACCTATTTTTAGAAGAATCAAATATAATTACAAAATGTCAGGCTGGATTTAATACCAAAGTATCTACAATTGACCATGTGATGAGAATTGTTACGGGCACACAGATAGCTTTAAGTAAAGGGTTTAAAGCAGCTGATATTTTTATGGACCGTACATCGGCCTTTGATACGGTGTGGCACAGTGGTCTCATATACAAACTGTATTCTATGAATTTACCCACCACATTGATCAGATGGGTCAACAATTTTCTAACGAACAGAACTACCAAAATAAGATTCGGAAATGAACACTCAAAAGAAATCACTATCAAACGAGGTGTTCCTCAAGGTGCTGCATTGAGCCCTAGTTTATATTCTGTGTATGTGAACGATACACCGATTTCGGAAAACAACACTACACAACTTGGTCTACTTGCTGATGATACAGCATAATGGACTTCGGCAAGATACACTATTACTGCAATAAATTACTTACAAAGGACGGCAGACTTGTTTACTTCGTGGTGTAATACACGGAAATTAACCTTAAATGAAAACAAGACACAGTTTGTCATTTTGTACCCAAATGGCAAAGGAATAAGAAAAGACAGAAAAGCCAAAAATAAGCATGTTTGTGCAAACAAAATTAAAATCAAACCCACAAATTCAGCAAAATATCTTGGTGTTACTCTGGACCAGAGACTTTCCTTCAAGACTCATATTTTGGACAGAAGGGATTGCAAACTTTTACAGCATTAAAGTCTTTACTGCTAGCTGAATTACCGCTAAATATTAAAACCAGAATATACACTTCTATCCTAAAACCCATTATCACGTATGGTCACGAAAATACTGAACTATTCAACAAATACGAAAGATACTAGCTACGTGTCTCGAGGAAAATGTGGAAAACAGAAAAAGATATACTATATCGAAACATCAACATCACTCCTATGGAAGAACACCCGAAAATAATGAAATTAAATTACATTACTAGCAACAAAGATAAAAAATTCGCTATAATGAACCTCCCAGCAAGAATGACATATGACATTGTACGACACCAAATAACATACCAAGAACTACTTAACAACATCTAAGAAATACAGTGGAGCAATGAATACCTTGAGCAATTGCGTTCCCATGGATGACCATAAGAGGATTACTGCAATTTCAAACTAATAATACCAAATTATTCTAAAACATCCTTATAGCTGACTTCCCGTTCAACCGTTCTAACCCACAAACGACTAACATCTCCTAGACATTTTATGACTTCTCAACACTAAATTTTATCAAAGAATCAATTAAGATAAGATTGTTTTATACGAGCAGGGTAACAATGCCTGGAGGTATTCTCCACGCGACACATGCTCCGCTTATCGCGATAGTTTGCAGTCGGTGAATAAACACTCACAAACAGGGTTTCCGCCAGAAATTATAGTTTCGGGGTGGTGTAAAGTCAAAATTGGGAGGGTGTAGGCGAAGTTTTGTACGGTTTCTATCGATTTTTCACAGCAAAAATGTTAACGCTGAGGGGGGTGGGGTGTTGTCGAGATTTTGGGAACTTAACATCCCACCCCCTACAGGGGGGTCTGGCGGAATCACTGCTCACAAATATCGCTTGCGTCTACGCCTCTACGGAGAGCTCACATGGAAACATGTGGCCGACTCTCGTGAAGGTGCAGTAGTGCATATGGGATCTCCAAAATCTTCGAGTCATCGTTTTTTCAAATATTTGGCTACGTACATTATCGCAGTAACAATGAAGGACTATAAAGATCATTGTTGTGAGTGGGAAACAATGAATTAAACTGTTGTACCTTTTTGTTAAAGTTCGGTTCTTATTTACCAGCATCATCATTTAAAAGACAAAATACTATTGACATGCAATACAAAACGTACGCAATATTGTGGTACGAAAATATGGTACCCAGCATTTCAGTGTCAATGGTATACATAGCACAAAAATAAGTAGACATCTAGTGAAAGAGCTTGCCTTCTAGGGGGTGAGATGAGTTTGATAACAGATGAAAATATCGAAAATATTGAAGAACTAGTTTCGTAGATAAAAATAAAGCATAGGCTATTCGTAGATGTATTATCTAAAGTGTGTAATATTCTGTACTGTATGACAAAACTAATCTGTGAGAAGTACGAGCGTAAATAACAGATTTAATGTTCTAACGTTACCTGTTAAGTTAATAAATCCGGGTACTTTCATCAGTAACCGATAATAAATAACCTTACACGTTATAGTAAATGTACCATTGAAGATCGTCACAACTTGACGTTTTCTGGTTTCAAATTTTTTTTTTTTTTTTTTTTGTATTTTCTAACATTTCTGAAAATATAGGTTTACAAATGTTCATCAACTTCAAGCAATCCGCAATATTACCATAATAAATACGTAAGATGCCCTACATATTATAGGATTTAAATTGAAAGACAGGTGATTACAATAAAGTACTTACTACAACCGCCTTCTTCTTCGTCCAAATCTGCTGTTGCTGGTTTCTGGTACATTGCGTCGTAGATTTTCTTCTCGTGTCTATCAGCTGTAAAGAAAGAAGGGGAACGTTTTTGCTTAATACATCTGCATTCAGTTATATAATTCAAGGACGCTGGCTGGATTTTAGGCGACTCTCACATAGTTGAAAACAGTTTCCGTTCTGTAGCTAAATTGAAAATACATAGTTCTTAGGATACTTCTACTTCAAGAACAGTTTCGATTTATACGGTATATATATAAAAAAAGATATTAAATCTAACTGGAATAATTACCGCGGAATCTCTTTACTCCCAACATGTTACAATGTGTTGAGTAATATCCTGGTAACATGCTTCAGAGTACACGTCAGTGAAATAATTAGAGATCATCAATGTGGATCTAAAAAAAAAAAAAAAAAAAACAGATCCACATTGGAGGAATGCTGAAAAAACTTGTTGTTAGTAAGGATGTGTCTCAGCGACTCCATAACCAGAATACGTATACGTAATCCAGATAGTTTCAAGATACTCAGCAGATTGAAACAGGGTGATGCCTTATCACCACTATTTTTTAACTTTGCGTTAGAATATGCGGTTCTAAAAAGAAAAGATGACAGAAAAGGGACTAACATTGAATGGCTGAAACCAACTGTTCGTATACGCGGATGATGTAGATTTAATAGGGAGCGATATAAATGCACTTTAAAGTAACATCGATGTTTTAGTAGAAGCCTGTGATGAGGCAGGTCAACAGGTGAACACCGAAAAAACAAAATACATGATAACAAGCCGAAACTCAGAGAATGAAGGAAATACATACATAATAATTGAGAATGAGATCATAGATAAAGGAAATACAATTAAATTACTTGGAAGCATATGAAACTACCAAAAACGAGGTCACGGAAGAAATAAAAAGACCCTTAGTATCGGTTAACGCATGTTTCTATTCATTCCAGAAACTTCTAACCTCGCGATTAACATCAAGAAAGCTGAAATTTAAAAATATACAGAACAGTTATTTAGCTGATACTTCGCTTGTGAAATTTGAAGACCCTGACAGTTGAACATAAATTACGAAAGTTTGAAAATAAGGTTTTGAGAAAGATATACTGGTCAAAATGGGAGATGTTGACCGGAGAATGGAGGAGACTGCATTGCATAATAAAGAATTGTACAGACTGTATGATTCACCTGGCATTATAAGAATAATTAAATCAGGAAGGCTAAAATGGGCAGGCCATATAGCTCGGATGGGGAAAACCAAGATTATATTCTACCTTGGTTGGTAAGCCGGAGGGAAAGAGGACGTTGGGAAGACCGAGAGTCGTTGGGATGACAATATTAGAAGAAATCTTCGAGAGGCAGATGTTCAAAATGAAAACTGTCTTGGGTTGCCAAGGATAAAATCCAATGACGAACGTTTGTTACTGCGGTGATGAACTTGTGAGTTCTCTAAGCCATTGAGTTAGGTAGTCTGCCGTATGTGATGATAAACTTTTTGAATTAAGAAACCATTATCTAAATATCCCTCCGTGCCCTCAAGAAGGAAAACAGTACATCAGAAACTGAAGGGAGTAAGTAGCAATTATCTAAAATGATATTAATCGGAAGACGAAGACAAGATCATAAGAGGAAGTAGAGGATTTGGCCTTTTTTTCTTTTCCCCATATTTGTTCTTTTTTATGAGCAATGAGAAACAAAGCACTCAAACCTTTCTTCATCCAACTAGCCTTCGCTCGCTATCGCTTACTCGGCATTAATTCGTGTTAGAAAGAATTTCCACTGTACAAAACACATATCTAAATACAACACAAAATAAGTCTGCGTTGGAATAAGAAAAAAGTACCAAGAATTTAATCAAAATATAGTAAATGACATATAATACAATGGATTTGAGAACGAATTAATAAGAAAATATGACGGATTTTTATAATTCTTCGATTAGTATTGTGTTTAGCCACTTCCGGCGCCAGTGTTCTCCAGAAGTGACAAAAATATAGTAGCTTCATTGAAAGAGGTGTACACGAAAAAGAAATATAATTTAGTTATAAAGAAATCAAGTTCATTGTATACATAAGTGGTGTGTGTGAGAGAGAGAGAGAGAGAAAGAGAGAGAGATAATTTTCGTATTCCAATTTTGCTGTGTGATACAAATTATAAGATTGAAACGAATGCTTCTCAACTGTTGGGTCATGTTTCATTGGAAGCGAATATTTTTTATATTTCGTAATTTCCGAGAATCGTAATCAATATTTTATTTCTAATTTGCGCCAGTGAGTGTACTTTGTTTGTGTGGGTATACTCATTAAATATGTATTTTTTTCTCATAGTTACTAATACACATGTTTGTGAATACAACATATATCTATCGATAGATGCGTGGACGGGTTTTAGTTACATGATGATAATCGTTTCCGTTTTTGTTTCCTACATGCGCAACAGAACTGTCATTAACGAAAAAAAATCATTCGCAAAGTTAGTGTTGCTCATTAATTTCGCCTTCCTCATAGTCAATACATATAAAAGTCAACGTAAGGTAATTTGAAACCTTTTACTCCCTCAACAGACCTTCTTATGCAAAGAAAACTTTGATCAAAGATCGAACAACAAAGTTGAAACAGAAGGTCCTTTGTTCTTTGTGCCAACCGTTTGAATGGTTTCAGATATTTCTAAATTTATAGCGGTTAAAGATTTTTTAATTATAAAGCCATCACAGAGGATGACAAGGTCTATCAAGCTGTGTAGTACTCTTTCATTTACGGTTTCGTAACGGCAAAACAGTTTTGTTACAATCAAACTAAGTGTGAAATTTAACGCCTTGTGTGCGCTCGTACTGCCAGAAGTGAAATTAAAT